>JADRCD010205364.1:0-12658 GCA_019843815.1 Montemys delectorum | reverse complement strand
AGTTCCCCTAGACCATGGACTTGTAGCTGATATTTATTAGGAATTTCCATTAGGTTTCTATTTATCACAGTGGTCTTTTTCCTAAAACCAATCTTTACCCAGCATTCCTTAGGAGACTTCCTATCTTATGTGCCTTCTCTACCACAGTTGGTGGCGTGGTATGTTATGGTTGTTATCATCATATGGTGGTAAGCTGTTTTGTTTAATTATTATATTCTGTATTGATAGAAATATAAAGTTTTTTGTTTAATTATTCTTTTTTTAAAAAGATTTATTTAGTGTTACATGTAAGTACACTGTTGCTGTCTTCAGACGCACCAGAAGAGGGCATCAGATCTTGTTACAGATGGTTGTGAGCCACCATGTGGTTGCTGGGATTTGAACTCAGTAGCTTTGGAAGAGCAGTCAGTCAGTGCTCTTAACCACTGAGCCATCTCACGAGCCCTTAATTATTCTACATTAATAAAAATTTAAGATTTTTGTTTACTGTATATTAATAAATATCTAAATTTTTGTTTAATTACTCTATATTAGTAAAATTTAAGTTTTGTGTTTAATTATCATATATTAATAGAGATTTAAGTTTTTTGTTTAATCATTATATATTAATAAAAATTTAAGTCTTTTTCTTTATTATATATTGATAAAATTTTAAGTTTTTTTCTTTAACTATTGTATATTGATAGAAATTTAAGTTATTTTGTCAGACTATTATTTGACTATATTGTACATAAACCATTTATTAAAAATATGATGGTTTTTATAATTATTTCTATTATATATAGATTGTTAATGTTAGAGAAAAGGACAATTCTCAAGCAGAAAGAGAGATATAAAATAAAAACTTAAGGATTCGTTAGAAAATCAATTAGAGGATGTTTTGCTGGGGCAAACATGTAAAGGAGTGTTTTCCTAAAGTAGACACAGGCAAACTCATAAAAAATAAAACATTCCACTAAAACAGACACAAGAGAGAAAATATTCTGCTAAAGCAAACACATAGAAAGACACATGATAAAAGGTTCTTTGCTAACGACACACATGTATTGGTCCACCTTACAGTGTGTAGTTGAGCCACTTTTGTCAAGACTCCATAGAGAAAATGACACCAAAAAAAACCTTCTGATGGTGTGCTACAGTTTCATGCTGCTTCGGCAGACTCGGGCTGCTGGACAAATGATGTCAGCTGACACAGACACGCGTGGTGAGATGAGACACACAGAAGACACGTGACGTCTGGAGGGTATAAACAGGACTTGGCGGAGAGTGACAAAGGCTGGGCCAGGCTTGCTTAGAGAGCTAGCTACGCGGGTGGCGCTTATGGGTCTTGCGTCTTCTCTGACCTTTGCTTCTCTGAGAAAGACACAACAAAACCTCCAGACGTCCCTCCTGCTGACTTATGCCGAGGCTGAGGCCCTCCTGTCTCTACTAGGTCATTTCACCACTGTTGCTACCAAACTAGACTACTAGTATATCCATAAAATATTTACAAGTAGATCAAGCTGCCACTACTAACCTATAAACTAAACTGCTGATTTCCAAAAACACAGATGAAGATTGCCCCAAAAGACCTTTCTAAACAGGTCACTTCCCCCATATCCTTGCTTTCCCACTACCTCTAATGGGTGGTGGACTAAAAGAGAGGTTCAAGCATTTAAAACCATTATTAAAAATAAGATTAAAAAAATTAAAGTTACAGTTGGTTTTTGGCTGGATTGGGGTACATGTGAAGTGTGTGTGTGTGTGTGTGTGTGTGTGTGTGTGTGTTTGTGTGTGTGTGACTGTGTCTGTATGTCTATGTGTCTGCGTGTGTGCATATGTGTGTGTGTCTGTATGTCTGTGTGTGTGCCTATGTCTATGAGTCTGTGTGTGTGTCTGTGTGTCCTAGAAGTGGGGCTCTTGGCAAACCTAAATTAATGCCTGGTCAATTTCTTCTCCTTTGTAGGAGATATGCTAACTTGTCTGTCTTGTTCAGGGACTCAACAGGAACAGTGGGTTGCTGTTACCTGCGTAATTGTCCTGCCTCCCCTCATACTCACATTGCGCCTCTACTGTTGCTTGGACATTCTTTACAAGCTGAGCAAATGGCCTCACGGTGCGCTGCCAGCACAATGCTAAAACTCTTTGCAGGATCACGGTGTGCTGTGGCAGAGGAAGGCACATAAGATAGGAAGAATCGTAAGGAATGCTGGGAAAAGATTGGCTTTAGGAAAAAAAGACCATTCATTCCCAGTATGGTTGCGATAGCTTGCTCCCCAGCGCCCTCTCTTTCTCAAAAAAAAAAAAAAAGAAAAAAGAAAAAAGAAAGAAAGAAAGAAAAAAGAAAAAGAAAAAGAAAAAAGAAAAAAGAAAGAAAGATTGGTCTTGGAGAAGATTGAGAGAGCACACTCTAATCGCAGTGCTAGGGGGCAGAGTCAGGCAGATCTCTGTGAATTTGAGGACAGCTTGGTCTACATAGTGAGTACTAGGACAGTCTGACTCAAAAACATTGATCTTGTTATGGCTGCAGCCATCTTCAGCTGGAACTACCATGGTTGTTATTCCCAAAGTACCCCTAAGCATCAGCGCTTCCTGCCGTTTTCCAACAAATGATAGCAGGTAAGGACCATTAGAACAGTACTGAGCACAGCACTGCAGATAAGGACCATTAGAGCAGTACTGAGCGCAGTACTGAGCACAGCACTGCAGGTAAGGACCGTTAGAACAGTACTGAGCACAGCATTGGAGAGCCAGTCCCAGGAATGTGGCAGCAGCCTGACAAATCCCTGAGATAAACAGACACATTCCAGCTAGAATAAATACGGCTTGCTCCACATACACACTCCTCTTTCCAATCAGTATTGCTGTAACATAGCGCTGCGCATCTGTTAGCAAGTCTGTCCATACTGTGTGCAAACCTGGATCCGTCAGCAAGTCCGTCCAAACTGTGTGCAGACCTGGATCTGTCTGTGTCTCCCTCAGCACCTCAAAGCAGTCCTCAGATGTGAGGACAGGGTGCTAATAAACTTGACTCTCTTAAAGTCTGGGAGGGAGAAATTCTACAAGGTTTACCAGTATATCCATGTATGCTCACTGTATAAACGACAATCAAGTACAAGCAACAAAGTGAAAACTTTTAGAGAAAGATCATTTCAGAGACCAGGGTAAAGGGCACCTAGGAGAACAATTACAAAATCCTGAAAAGAAGGCTGGGTGGCAGTGGTGGCGCACATCTTTAGTCCCAGCACTCAGGAGGCAGAGGCAAGCAGATCTCTGAGTTTGAGGCCAACCTGGTCTACAAAACAAGTTTCAGGTGAGCCAGGGCCTGAAAACCTGTCCTAAAAAAAAAGAAAAACAAACAAAAAGAAAAATCCTATAAAGGGTGAATGAGCTAATACCTACAAATTGTTCATTGACCTCAACCTGTACATATAAAATAAATAAAAATGAAATAAAATACTGTTGCTTAAAAAAATTAGATACGAACAAAGTAGCATTTCCAAACACCGGAGAAATGATGATATTTAATAAAGGAAGTAAAGCTGTGGCTTGTTGATATTTGGAATGGAATGTTGCAGGCTCCGGAGTATGGAAAAACAGGGCGCCTAAGCTTCTGTTATGAGAAAATGGTTCATCACTTGGGCTTCTACAGATTCATATTCCAAATGCTAGAGTCCCCAAACGCTTTTATGCAGTTCTGGCTTCTCTCTCATATATGGCTATACACATTTTTTAGTGGATGCTTTAAATTTCCAGGCAGTGGGCTGGCATGAGAAGGGAGGAGAAAGGTGTTGCAGGAAAGATGTGGTCAGTCTGCACACTGTGGGACTCGAGCTCCTAAGCAAGCATATATGCACACGCGTGGACGAGGACCAGACCATGTGGCTGCTTCCTGGACTTCTTTCCTGTTAGTCCCTGGGGCTCCCTCCTCCCCCTAACCATTTGAAGCCAGCAATGGGGCTCTATGTCTGTAAACCTGAATGTGGGAGGTAGAGAGAGGATGATCAGGAGTTCATTCGAATCTGGGCTACATAAACTCTATCTCAAGAAAAAAAAAAAAAAGGTGTGTGTCACACATCTACAGGGGTAGACAGAAAGAGATGCAGATCGAAACCCTACAACTTCCCCCATCTAAGCTCATGGATGGTGGGTAGCTCACAACCATCTGCGACTTCTATTCCAGGGGACCAGATGCCTTCTTCTGACCTTCGCACCAGGCACATATGTGGCATACATGTATCCATCCAGGCAAAACACCCACACGCATAAAATAAAATTGAAAAAAGAAAAGCTAACATTAAAAAAGAAACTAATAAAACAGACCTAACTAAAGGTGAAGGTGGTTCATAAAGTCATCTCTGAGGTGATGAAATGGAGGGCGGTTTCGTCAGTTTCTATCTTTCTGGCATCCGGCTCCAGAACCTTCTAGCCTCAGGGAAGTCCTCCTCCTAGTCTTCCTTTATTGGAAATCTCTCTTAGCACACTGACTGCTGGTGCACGGGGTGTGCACTAGTGTGCACGGCTTTACTCTGGAACACCCCCACACTGATGAGAAGTCGTGCTAACTGCACAACAGCAGAAAGCTGTCACTCCTTCAGGACAGACTTACAGGAGTCGTCACTCACAGTGGAACAGGAGCAACAGATGATGACGCTTCTGCAGTCTACATTCCGAGGGCACATTTGTACCTCGTATAATGAAGGAGAGTCTGCATGGACATGTTCTTGCTAGCTTAGCATCTACACGGTGTTATTGGCTTGTTTGTTCAAGTTACCTCCCTAGGCCAGATGGCCCTGGAGTGGAGACCAGGACAATAACGGGAGACACTGACTAGACAAGATGTTCCAGATGTTCAGAGAACAAGGGGAGCGGGTAAGAGATAAGGATAGAGGCAGTGACATCATAGATCCCAGGGACAAGGCTGGCCACTTGACAGAGGGGCAAGAACGCACTGGGGACTGATGGCCCTTGTCTCCCCTGATCGGCTAAAACTTGAAGGCCGTAGATAAGAGAAGGCAGGTTTTAGAGTATTGGTCCACGGCCATCCCGGACCACCTGCTTTCTGTGAAAGCACAGCTTAGAGATTCCATTCTGTCCCTGCTCTTGGTATGTGTGGTGACCGGCAACAAGACTACTGTGTTCTGGGGACAGTATTAGGGATACAAAGTGATACAGCGACTGTGGACGACAGAGTGGTTCTTTACAAGCTAGGGACATGACCAAAAATGGTGTCCTTTGCCTTTTAATCCCAGTACAGGACAAGTGGATCTCTGTGAGTTCAAGGCCAAGCTGGTCTACATATTGAGTTATGTGTGTGTTTTGCTTCAGACATGGAGGCCAGAACAGATCATCAGCTACCCCGGATCTGGTTTTATAGAGCTGTTACTTGCCATGTGGGCTCTGAGAACTGAGCCAGGAAGTCCCTCTGGAAGGGCAAAACTGAACACCTGCTCTATCTCTCCATCCCAAGAGCCAACATTTCTTTTTTTTTTTTTTTTTTGGTTTTATAATAAGATGCAGTTTATTGAGTGCCGTGTAATATACTGGACAGTATCACTCATTTACTGTCATGATTGTGTGGCTGACTGGGAGCTGTGGCTTGTGGTTGAAGCCCAACATTTTGCAATTACCATACAACATAGCACTCACCTAGAAAAAGATCAAATTTCAAATTAGAAGTATCATTCTACTAGATTCATATTGCTTTTGCACCATCACAAACAAAAATGTAGGTTGAATCCTCCCAAATTGAAATTTTATCTATTGTTTATACAGAAAGATACTCAGCCTTAGGAAGGAAAGAGAGAGGCATCACCATTTGCAGCAGCGTGGGTTACTCCAAAGAACCCAGCTGCAGAAACAGTCTTGTAACCTGTAATTGCAGGTCTATGTGGATTCTGAACTACAGCTCACACAGGGTGAGAGTAGACTACTACCGCCAACAATTGGGTGGTAGAGGAAAAGGTGGTCTGTTTGCTGCAAACTTCCAGCCTCGGACTAGGTACATTCTAGAACTCCACTGGACAGCAGCAGCAGTGTACTGTATTCCTGACAATGCTGAGGGCACATTACATGATTCTGCACATGTACGGCCGTGAGAAGATGGCTATGTTAGCATGAGCGTGATACTTCTCAATATCATATTGTATACCTTAGATATGTAATTTACATTTTGTACTTTAGTAAAGCTCATGAATAGCCATATTCATAAATATAAAAGCATAATCCATAATGGTTTAATTTTAAACCAATGTCTATTTTTCTATATTCCCTAGAGTCCTTGTCTTAACTTTAACAGTTAATGAGATTATATTATAATTTTACTTATGATTACATTCTTATATAGTCCTAATAATAATAATAATAATAACAACAATAATAATAATCACATTGAAGTCTACTGAAATTCTCATCTACTTAAGAAAATTTGGGTTTTTTCATGTAAAAAGAAAATATTTTATCTGGTTTTGGCTATTAGGAATCAAACTCTTATTTTTGCACAAGTTCTTGGGCTAACATTTTATTTTCTCTTAAAATAATGCTTGGATATGCTGGGTCACAGAGTAATTGTAATATATTTTAAACACTTGATTTTTAAACACTTCATTAAATCAATAAGAGCAGAGCTGTTTTCTAAGGAGGCTGAATCATTTTTACAGTGGCAACAGCAATACATAGCAGTTTAGAGCTAACTTTTAAGGTTCTGATTATGCCAAAGGATGTAAATAGTTATAGTTCATTCATGACCCATTGGTCATGTTTCTGAGTACCAGCTCTTAAATGGAGATGTGGAGGGAGGGAGGGAGAGAGAGAGAGAGAGAGAGAGAGAGAGAGAGAGAGAGAGAGAGAGAAGTGGGGGAGGGAAAGCCTTAGAGGCAGGTAGGGCAGGGTGACAACATGATCCAATGCTTATCTCTTACAAGCTGTTCCCAGGGGCCTCTGGTACAGTTCCTATCTGTATAGTTTCTTCAGTGGAACTTTGCTACATGTAGGTAGAGGTATGACCTTGCAATCTGTTGGACTTTGTTTGCCATGAAACCATAATATAATTTACTGAGACTTTCTGGACCTTGATGATAATAAATGAAGATGAAACCCCCCAACCACCCAGCTAGTACTCACTCGACAGCACCAGAGAAGGAATGTGTTCTAGACTGGGAGTTAAGAGGACAGTTACAAGTCATGTGATTTGAGATAAGATCACAAGATATTGTAAAGGAATAAATAAGTGTGACAAGGAAAGCTCTGAATTTCCTGCCACCACTAAAATTTGTGACTTTGAGGGTAAACTGAAACTATTAACAAAATAGTACCCCCAGCTAGGTAGTAAATGAGTATATTGTCCCCAAAGCAGATAAACAACAGTGCTAAAGTCCTCTCTCAGCACTGCTACAAAATCCACAACCTCTTCTCTCCAAATTATTCTGGTAATGAGATCTCTGTGTTTCTAGATATAGATTTATTTTTTAAAAAAGAATACTCAAATTACACCTATAGTCATTGTGTGTTTATTTTTACACAGATGCTATAGGGAACTATGTGCACATCTAGGGACCACTTATAGATATGGTGTTATAGGAAAGACTATAAGGGAACATAGCAAAAGGACAAATTATAAACTGAGAAGTCTGAATGAGACCAGAGCACACGTCTAAGTTTTCTTCTTGGACACTTAATTTCTTTCAGCAACAAGTCCCAAAACCATGTGAACAGTCTGCCAGAAGTTACTTGTAAGAGAGAGCTGTGTTAGATTATACCACTCCACTTTGCCTTATTTTTTTTTCTTGTTGTTAAAAAAGATTATTGGATCCACTAGTTGCTGTGTATTAAAATTCCTGGCACCCATATTGCAAGCAATTGTGTTCAGCGTAAAATACATTTATTTAAACACTTTAGACACAATACATGGCTCATAATAAAGAACAGTGGAAGCATTGTTGAATTCTAATTGCTCAGACACTAGTCAGGAACCAATTTGTAAGCAATCTTTTCAAGGGATGGTCATCTTCTGCTACTATGGCAACACTTTTAGTCATGCCAGGATAACTTTTTGAAATGTCTTTTGTGCACTCAAAATGTGTTTGAGGTTTAACTTATATGTATATGTTTCTTTTCATTGCTTTACAGTTTTTTTTTTCCTTGACGATAAAACATTAATGGGTATGCATGTTCTCATGGGCAAGGGTTCCCTGCTACACTCCTTTTGTCCTAGGGTCTGACTTAAATTTAGGAAGAGTGGCAGAGATATAACTCACTCCTTTCGGGAATTTTACCTCTATGCATAACTCCAAGTCATAAGGAAGACAGAAGAATACTATTTACCTTACAGCAGCACTCTGAATTTATACTATTCAGTTTTAAACGAGAAGCACTAGAGAAAACAGGGAAATCTTTTATTGTATCTGCAGCTCTCTGCTTCTCAATCTCTGAAAGCAACTGCTGAAAGGCCCTTATGGGCAACTGTGAAAAAACAATTTATAGTGGCAAAACACTTCAAAGCACCTCTACAAACTTCGGCGTTCAGTCTGAGGCTGGTCTTTCAATAAGCACATCCAAAGCAAAAAGTAAAATGAATTTAAGCAAGTGTAGGGTATGGCCAAATCTCTCTCCTACAAAAGCCTTCTTGAGTCCTTGGTTTTCCTCTCCAAGTTTGTCTTTTGCATCCGTAGGTGTGCCCTCTAGACTCTGAGGCCTTCCTAAATGTTTGGGTACAGCCTAGTTCAGGAACTGACTCATCAGCATCCGTAGCCCTCTTTTGGCAAAGCGTAGGCGCCCCATAGTGAATGAATGAATGAATGAATGAATGAATGTGTAGAGCGAAGGCGGGGAAAGGGGTTCGTTTCCCTACGTAGTCAGACTAGCTGACTACGACAGGCACAAATCAACAAGAACCAAACCCCCTTTCCGGATAGACGCCCAACTTCCAACCGGGTTCTCCCAACATTTCTTTTTTTAAAAATTATGTATTTATTTTATGTATATGAGTACACTGCAGCTGTCTTCAGACACACCAGAAAAGGGCACTAGATCCCATTACAGATGGTTGTGAGCCACCATGTGGTTGCTGGGAATTGAACTCAGAACCTCTGGAAGAGCAGTCAGTGCTTTTAACTGCTGAGTCATCTCTCCAGCCCCAACATTTCTTGAGTATTTAAACTATCAAATAGTAAAATTAGCCAGGACTTTAAAAATATTAATTAAGCCAAGTGCCACTGAGTTATACACTTCTAAATGCTTAAAATGCAGAGCTGACACATGGCTCAGCAGGTAAAGGTGCTTGCTGTCAAAGTTGATGATCTGAGTTTAATCCCTAAACACCATATGATGGAAAGACAGAACCAACTTCCACAAGTTGTTCTCTAACTTCTGCAGATGCACTGTGACATGCATACCAACACACACACACACACACACACGTGCACACATACACACACACACACACACACACACGTGCACACATACACACACACACACACACACACACACACACACTAAATAAAATACATAAGTGAATGAATAAGTAAATAAAATGTTGAAACCCATTTTTAGTGCTAGAGAGATGACTCAGTGATAGCTGTTCCTCCCAAGGGCGCAGGTCCAAGTCCCAGCACCCACATGGCAGCTCTTAACTGATCCAGTCCCAGGGGAATTGGATGCCCTCTTCTAATCCTTGAAGGGACCAAGCACAAATATGGTGTAGACATATGTATAGACAAAACACTCATAAAAATAAAATAATCATTTTAAAAATCCTTTTACATTTTAAGTGGTTAAATTAATAAGAAGAATATTAATTTTATCTTAGCTTTGGTGATTACCAAAAGGAAACAGGTGCTTTAAAATGTTCACCTAGGGTTAGGATTTGTTTTGAGACAAGATCCTGCTTTATTGCCCACATTGGTCTTGAACTCCTGGATTCAAGTACTGCTTCCCCATCATGCTTAGTCACTACAATTATGGATGTGTGGTACTGAGTCCAACATGTAAGATTTTTTTGTGGCAACTCTTAACCTGTTTTGTATCTAGGGCTCTTTTAAAAGCTTGCTTTTGATACTCCCCTTTTTTCCACCCTCTACCCCTGGAGTTGAGGATGGACCCCAGAGCCTTGTGCTTGCTAGGCAAACACTTTACCCCTGAGCTAAATCCTCAACCCTCTCCCCCACCCCCTACCCCCCGTTTTCAAAACTTGATCAAAGCGACAGGTAGTTTCCCAAGAAAGTATATACATAAATACAATGGTAAGAGGCCCATAGATCCCTTCAGTTAATCCACAGATATTCAAAAAACTCAAAGGTTATTATTGGCATGTTGTTAGAAATTAGGGAGAAAAAGAATTTAGATGTTTGAGAGATAGCTTAGTGGTTAAGAGCACTGGCTGCTCTTCCAGGGTTTGATTCCCAGCACCCTCATGGCACCTACCAACCATCTAGAACTTGAGCTCCAGGTGATTCTGGCTTCTGTGGGCACTGCAGACAGTACACAGACATGCATTTGGACAAAGCACCCATACACATAAAGCAAAACTAAATCTTTAAAATAATTTACAAAACAAAATCAAATCATTTATCTATACAAACATTCTAGAAAGGGGTTGCAGTGGTCAACTGTGGTCTTAATAGAGCCTGCAGTTTGCTGTTTCAAGGGACCTGATTGAAGTAGGAACAAACAAACCTTTGTTTCTATTTCAGAACAGCCCTGGGGAGCTGGCATCGAGGCTTCAACAGGCAAGAAGAGAAAATCGTGAGCAAAACGCGAGTTCTTCAGGACAGCTGCCGTCTCTTCATCCACTTCAACAGCTTCACCTACCTAAGGGGCAGCAAAAGATGAGCATCAAAAGATGCCATCTTGGTCCTTTTTGTTCTGTTTCAGGGGAGCAGAGTTGTATAATCTTGAGGTGTGAGTTTTTTCCTCCATGAGTTCTGGGAATCAATCTTAGGTTGCCCAGTCTTCACACCCTTCCCTGCTGAGCCATCTTGCTGGACCAGCTCTTCAGTCTTATTAGAGAGAAAATATCCTGAGCTGGGCAGTGGTGGCACATGCCTTTAGTCCTAGCACTAAAAAGAACACGTTGTACTGCCTCTCTGATGGATGCTAGGAGGTCCTGCACATGGTACTGCCTCTCTGGTGGATGCTAGGAGGTCTTGCACATGGTACTGCCTCTCTGGTGGATGCTAGGAGGCCCTGCACATGGTACTGCCTCTCTGGTGGATGCTAGGAGGTCCTGCTAGCTGGGCTCTCTCTTGTTGGATGGCCATCCATCTGTTTATTCTGAGCAGCTTCTTAAGGTCCCATTTGTTACCAAGGGGTGTGTGTGTGTGTATGTGTGTATGTGTGTGTGTGTGTGTGTGTGTGTGTGTGTGTATGAGTGTGCATCATGTGTATCCATCTCTGTATGTGTGCACATGCTTGCAAGCTCACGTGTTCACTCAAGTCCAATGGTGCAAGTTTATAATCTCAGTACTCAGGAGGTAAAGGCAGGCAGATTTTTCTGAGTTTAAGGGCAGCCTGGTCTACAGAGTTCCAGACCAGCGAGAGCTATATAGTAAGATTCTGTCTCAAGGGTGGGTAAGGGGGGAGTGAGGAGAGGAGATGGAAATATCCAAGGAGTTGATGGACCACAGGGTGAATGAAAAGAAAGAGGCCACCACAAAAGCCCTAAATTATGGCGATTCAGTGTGTCCCAAGAGAGTCAGTATCTTTTGTCAACTTACCAAGGCCAAATGCCCCAATTCAAGACAATGACAAGAGCCAGTGGAATCACACCCAAGCATACAGACTCTTAGACCACTGACAAGAAGAGCCTGCATCCTGCCCTTGCCTGTAAACTGGATTATGATGAAGACTGAAGGAAATTCAGCTGATGGCCCAAGACATTTCAGAACATTGGATATGAAAAGTAAGAGTCGAAAGAAAGAGGAGGAAGGGTGGAGACAAGCCAGAGACAGCTCAAAGAGGGAAAGAAGCCCCAAGACAATTGGGACACAGGAAAGTTCTCCCCAGGAGGCTTTTCAGAGAGCCTAGTGAGTTTTCTGAAGGAATACATGGTGAATTGTGGGAACTGCAAGAAGCCTGGACAGCAGGATGTTAAGTGGCCCTGAGGGTCAGACAGCCATGTGGAATCTTGAAGGGTGGCTTTCCAGGATATGGCCCAGTGTAAGCAGACATGTCAGAATATCAGAGTAGGCAAAGACTGTGAATCTCAGGTAACGGACATTCGACAAAGCCCTCGTGGAGAAAAAAACAACCCAGGCAGCTAACCAAAGCCCCCAGGAATACAGAACAGTGTGTCTCTGACCTTCTCTCCACTGCTGAGGGCCTCAGAAGGCATCCCTGCCCCTCTAGACCAGCTGAAGCATCTTACAGGGTTTGCCCCTGGGTATTCATTTAGATAGTTTGTTCTTCCTAGGAATCCCAAACTTGAGCACTTGTTAAACCTAGAATATCTTAAACTAATTAAAGGGCTGTGCTCATGTCTATGCCTTTGAATCACTGGTCAAGAGAAGAAGGTATAGAAAGTTTACTATTCTACTCTAAGTAAAATAAAACCAAAAATACACAAGCAAAACAACATTAGAATGGTGAGAAGCAAGTCAAGGTCAAATTTAAGACCCAGGGAAGGTTCTGGGGCTGAAGGGTGGGCACAAAAGCAAGAATAGAAAGAATGCTGCCAGAATGCTGC
>JADRCD010205363.1:0-10674 GCA_019843815.1 Montemys delectorum | reverse complement strand
AAAAAAAGGGGGAGGAAGAAAGAAAATGAAAGAAAGAATAGTGTCAATTAAAAGCTACATGTATTGTAAAGTGTGGCAGACAATGCTCTGAACCATTAAGAAACAGCATTTCCCAGAGGAAGGACCCATTATATAGTGTGGACATTGCAACTTCCCTTAGAGCAGCAGAAAAAGCTAATTACATGAAAAAAGTTGCTCTTGCAAATGTATTTCTCAACGCTCCTTTCATATCCCGATTCCTCAGACTGTAAATAAAGGGATTCAGCATGGGCGTGACCATAGTGTACATCACAGCTACAATGACATCTTTGTCATTAGTATCATTTGATGAGGGGACAAAATATAGCCCAATAATAGCTCCATAATAAAGAGAAACCACAGAGAGGTGAGAGCCGCATGTGGAAAAGGCCTTGCAGATTCCCTTGATAGAGGGGGTTTTCAGGATAGTGGCTCCAATGCGTCCATATGAAACCAGGATACATATGAATGGAACAGTGATGACCAGTGACCCTACAATGAGGATGACCAGCTCATTGATGGAGGTATCTGAGCTAGACAGCTTAATTAAGGCAGACAGGTCACAGAAGAAGTGGTGGAGAGTGTTACCTCTAAAGAAAGAGAGACGAGCTAGAAGAAGAGTGTGCACAAGGGCACCAGCAAAAGATAAAAACCAGGATGCAATGACTAGTAAGATACAGACACTCTGACTCATGATCCTGGTATAGTGGAGGGGGTGGCAGATGGCCACATATCTGTCATAGGCCATGGAAGTCAGAAGAAAGCTGTCAAGATCTGCAAAAAATAAGAAAAAATACACTTGGGAAATGCACCCAGCATATGGGATGGAATGACTGTTTGTCAGCATATTCATGAGCATCTTTGGAGCTGTGACTGATGAAAAAGAGATGTCTGTGAAGGCCAAGTGACTAAGGAAGAAGTACATGGGAGTGTGGAGGTGAGAGTCCAGCCTGATGAGCAGGATGATGAGCAGGTTCCCCAGTATTGTAGTCAGGTATGTAGCCAGAAACAGGGCATAGTACATGCCTTGCTCCTCTGGTTGGATGGGGAGCCCCAGGAGAATGAACTCAGATGCACTGCTCTGGTTTCTTGTGCTCTTCATCTTCTGTTTGAGATGAAAAAAGTCACAACAATGTGAGAATGTGAAGCATTATGACTAAGGCATAATGATGTCAATTTTTTAAATTAGTATATTCACATTTTCTAAAAATATCAAAATTTTAGAATGTTAAATAGAGGTTGGTGGCTTAGAAACCAGTTCAACGTATTTTTGAGGAACCTAGAAATAACATAACAATTATCAGATAAGAAAAGATCAGCTTTGAGAAGTCTAAGAATTTATCATAGTATTCTGAGATACAGACTAAAGTGAAATGTCAGATGAGTCATCAATTAGTATCAAAGCTAGTCAATGATATAGAATAGTTTGTTAGCCTATTAATGCTCATCTTAGTTCTAGAAGCATACTGACTAATGTTTTATATCTGAGACTGTACTGGAACTCAAAGAACCTAGTGGGTACCTATGATGCTCCAATGTATGACACAGAGACTTAAAGGCACAGATCTATGCTAATATCTTGAAATATCAGACGATATGCCCTGTACATGCCCTTCACATCTTCCCCACTCCAACATTCCAGCTTTTTGTCACTCTCTCTAAAGAAGTTTCATGAAAAATGTATAAAAAGTCCCTGTCTCAAGTTTTTTTCTGTGTTCTCTCAATCAAAAGCTAATGATGCCTTTCCAGGTTTGTAGGATGCCAGGGAACATCTGGCTTCTCTACCTACACCTTAAACCTCCCAAGGAAGCACTTGGTCTCTGTCTAATGTAATCAAATAACTTTCTCCATTTTTACTGGTTTTAATCCAGATTTCTTTTGCTAATGAGTCTTAAGTGATTTTTTGTTGTTGTATTTCTAAGATTTTATTTATTATTGCTTCCCTCTTTATCAGTTGAAGTTGGAACTATTCATGTGAACAATCACAAACAATAGTAAATAAAACATGTTGATCTTTCTACTAAAACACAGATCCATGTTTCCTAAATAAAATCAATTTGAATGTCTTTGTGTTTAAAAGCTGAGAAAGTCTCAACTTTGAACTAATTGCTCATTGGTGGGATTAGTGCTTAAAGTTCTCATTACTACTGCCATCTTAGTTGAAATTATATTTAAAAATCTCTACATTTTCCAGCCCACTATCTTAAATAATCTAATTTGGTTTTGTTACCAGAGATTAATTACACATTTAGTTATATCACACATTACTATATTTGTAATATTTCATCACAATAAAGTACTAGTTAGTAATTTATTGGACATTGAGATTTATTAGTATTGTTACTCCCAACATTATAATATGCAGCAGTATTCAATGCCTTTTAAAGTAAGCATATATACAAATATGATAAATCCTCAGAAATGGAATTTGAGAATCTGTATCTATTTATGATTTTGATAGACAGTCAAATGCAAGAGCTGCAATTGATGAGAAAGCCTATTTTTTTAACATGATGTGAATAGAGTCATGATATCTAAGTGTTTGGAGAGGGCAGGATTTGAGCACTAAGGGAGCAGGAAAGTCAAGACCATGGTCGGTCTAGAAGAAAATCTATGGAGCAGGAATATTACTGGAGCCAGGATGTATAAGACCATTTATGCTCGAATAGAAAGTTATAATTCTCTGCTCAAAGCATTTTGTACTTGCAAGAAAAGACTTGAGAAAAGATGAGGCTAGTTTAAACATTATACTATTTAATGAGTAGAAGAGAATTACAGCAAAACCAGGTGTAAAAGGGAGATGAACAGTCAGTTGTTGTAGCAGTTTCAAAACAATATACTCACTGGTACCCCTGAGTGTTTCAGTGGATATGGATACAGTTATAGAGATTGCCATAAAATCTGAAACAATCCTAGTAAGATTTAATGGAGGTTGAAGACAAACAAACTATGCATCTCTCTTTTCTATTAAATTAAATACTATATAGCTATGAGATAAATTGCTGTACATGGAGATACTGTGCTATCCTATCCTCTCAAACTTTAGATAAATATTCAATTCATGATAAAAACTGTACATAAGGCTGTGGTGTGTAAGAGTAGATAGAGCCCAAGGATAGTAGTACACGGTGGACTTACACACTCAAGAACATGCATTCATATGACTGAGTGCAAATTCTCCCCCTGCTCCTGCTTTGACATGACCCCTTAGATGATAAAAACAGATACCTTGAACTTCAAGGAGTGAGAAAGTCCCTCCATTTCTTTCTAGAAGGCATGAGAGACAGTATAATAAGTAGAGTCTCTAAGGGACAAAGCATTTCATGGTGGCAATCAGAAGCCTCATCAGCTCATAACAAAACAAGGTTAGATATACTGATAAACGTTTGCCTGCAGCTCTTGAGAATTTGGTACAAACTCTAATTTTACAAAAGACAGAGAGGACCCTAAGGGATAAGTCCTTCATCTTAAGTCTAAATTAAAGGTATGCTATAATTGTTAAGTTTCCATTGTCTCCTTGGGGAGCACGATTGCCTGTTGAAATAGTAAATGAGAGTTTGTTTATCCATGGAGAAATAAAGGTGAAAGCAACAAGGAAGCCACTAGGAACTTTATGGTCCACAAATCTCTTTAGCATCTTATATAGTTGGGGGAAAATATGACTGAGAGTCTATAATGAACTAAGTTTGTGGCTGAGTTTGATAACCAATGTTTGGAACACCATGGTACAGAAATAAACTAAAATCATCACTCTAGATAAAAAGAGTGAGATGCTTATACATCATCATTACTCAGACCAAGTGGATAGGGACAGTCCCTATACATTTCAGTCTTCAAAATCAGTGGGATTGGTATTAAATAGATACAGTTCTCACATATCCAGAAGATAGCTATCAGCAAAACTTTCCATTTAGCCCTATACAAACTTCATTCCAAATCAGTCCCTATATCTCCAGTTCATATCAGCAGAAACATGGAAGTCTAAGTTAAATAAGGTGTAGTATTTTACTCAAACATAATTTTCTATTGATACTTTGAGACTTTAATAATATACTATGTATTTTGATATACTGGTGCCCCCTCCACTTCTCTGATCTAACTCCTCCTAGATTTACTGCCACCATTTCCTACTTTATGTCCTCTGTTTTTATTATTTTTATAACTCAGGTCCAATTTGTATTGTCCATGTACTCCTATGTGTGACACCATCCACTGGAGCCTAGTGGGACAGCAGAAGCCACACTCTTAACTCACTTAACTTAACCCTGATTTGCCCTTCCTGCAAAGCTACCAACTATCAATAGCTCATCATGGGAAACATGACACAATAAATTTGGGGAATCAATTACAGGCCATAACAAGCATGAATTGGAGGGACTGCAATTATAAAAGAAAGACCTGTATAATAAAGCAAAATAAAACAAAAAAAAACCCTTGTGTATAGTTTTTAAATGGAATTTATGCCCAGTACTGGAATTTATATGTTCTAGCCCTAAACTTCACTATTGTTGAATTTGTTTGAATATGAAATGACTCCCCAAAGACTAATTGTTTATGGCTTTGTCTTCAGATTGCTGAGCCAATGATTAAGATACAATTGCATCATAATGAAAGTAGAGGATGTGCATAATTTGAAGAATAGGACACTGGAGGAATGCCTTTGAAGAATATGTTTCATTCCTTGGATTTATGTCCTCTCCCCCTCCCTCTTTTTCTCCTTCCCTTTGCTGGATCTATTTCCTGGATGTTGTGATGTGAGCTGCTTTCTGACCATATCCTACAGTACATATTGCCTCAGCCTTCTCTTCATTTTTTTTAAGGATATTAATTCTTGAGAGTAACTTTGGTGTTTGTGTTGTAGGATCTGTGGAGTAACAAAACTCTGAATCTTGGATATTTTTGAATCTTCTTTGTTTAAGAGCTTTCTGATAACATATTGGCAGATGCCATCTTCTTTAGAAATATTGAAAATGTTTAGGATTCTAACTTTTGGGCCTCAAATACAAATACACAGTAGTATCTGTCAGCCCAAGAATCTGCTCTACTCTTTTTTTATATAGTAACCAGGTTTGCATCCACAAAACATCTTTAAACAGACTTGTACTTCCTCTGTCCAGATCTCTTTGGTTTATAACAGGAATACTCAATACTCAACAGTGAGCACAGTATGCTATGGATCAAGACACATTACTTTATGGGGGAAATCATATTTATAGTTCACACTACTCATTTGGACCACATAATTCTACTCTTCCCTCAGAGCATCAGCATCTCTTTATGAGGACATGAGTTTATTATAGAAAGTATGAAACTTGCATACATGTTCAATTTCAATGAGTTTCTGACATGGAGTGACTGGGCAGAAGATATTCAGCTTCATTGTGACACAGATGACTCCTAGAAAGTGTCTCAAAAAAGAATATGCTTTTGTTTTAAACCCAGGTGTGGGATATGGGGCTGTTTCAGATTTTCTACAGCAGCTAAGTATGATGTTCTCCTTCCTTTAACAAGGACATGATAGTTTCTGTGATTGTCTTATGGTTGGGATTCTGGGGACATTTAAGTGGGTATATAAATTCTAAGACCCCAAGGGGAAGAATTGGTTGGTTTTGGACATTCAGTATGGGTTGTTTGGGAGTTATTGGTTGGGTGTTGGTGATCCTGGGTTGCTAAGTAGTCATGCACAAAGGAAAAAACAAGAGTTTAGGTATTCTGATGGTGAAGAGCAAACTTGTTCCAAGGAACTTATTACCCCTAAAGAAAAGGAATAGTCTAATGATAATATTGTCCCCTTCCTGACCCCTGACTTTATTCACAGACCTCTTTATTTTGCTCTCTATCCTTTTTTTCTCTTAGCTATTGTTGGGGGTTGAAAGGGTGGAAAATATATGGAGAAGAGTGGAAGAAAAAAACATACAAATTAGGCAAAGATAAGCTTCACACTCCTCCTCAGTTTCCCTTAAAAAAGAGCAAGCCTCCCAGAGACATCAACTGAAGTAGGAACAACAAATTAGAATAAGACTGAATAAAACTGGGAACAGACCTTCATAGCACAATTGGACAAGGTGACCCAGTAGGAAAAAGATGGTCTCAAGCTCAGCAAAGAAAGGAGTCAGAGATATACTCCACTCCCACAGTTAGGTCTCCCAAAAGAACAACAAGCTACACAATAATGAGGTCTATGCAGGGGATTTAACTCATACTGATACAGGCTCTCTGATAATTTTGTTCAGTGTGTATGAGACCCTATGAGCCCTACAGAGTTGATACTGTGGGTTGCTTTCTTGTAGTGCACTCAGTTCCTCTGACTCCTGGAATCCTTTCTTACCCTTTTCTATTGGGTTCCCCTGGCTCCACCTAATGTTTGGGTGTGGGTGCTTGTATCTGCTCCCATAAATTGCTGGATGATGCCTCTCTGATCACAACTGGGGTAGGCATAGAACTAGCACTATAGCAGAATATCATTAGGACCATTTTTATTGATTTTTTTTTCTTGTCTGACATATTTGGATCCAACCTGGGTCTCTTGGCTGACCAGCTTCTGGTTTTTGGCTACCCATGAAATGCCATACATGGCCTCAGGATGAATGAGTATTTGATTGGCAACTTACACAAGTTCTTTGCCATCACCAGCACATCTTTCAGGCACAACATATTGTAGGTTAAACGTTTTCAGGCTGGGTCGATGTTCCTGTCCTACTTCTGGGAGACTTATCTTGTTATAGAAGATCTTCAGTTTGGCTCTGTATCCCTCATTACTAAGATATCTCACTAGGGTCACTCTCATAGATTCCAGGGCATTTCCACTGTACTAAGTTTCTACTTCTCACTCCAATTTCAGCTGTCTCTCTGAGTACTCTCTATCTCTCCATTCTTCTCATCATCACATAAACCCTCCTGTTCCCATCATCAACCAGCCCCCAACTCTGAGTCTACCCACAAAGTCTAATGTACTTCCCATTTTTGGGGATATCCATGAATCACTGTTGGAGACCTCTTTTTACTTAGTACCTGTGGGTCTATAGATTGCAGCATGCGTATTCTTTACTCAACAACTAAGGTCCACATGTAAGGCAGTATATACCAAGCTTGTTATTCTGGATCTGGGTTACCTCACTCAGGATTGTTTTCTAATTCCATCCATTTGCCTGCAAATTTTATGTTGTCATTGTCTTTAATAAGTGAAAAATACTACATTATATAATTGTACCATATTATCTTTATCCATTCTTTGAGGGGCATCTAGGTTGTTTCCTGTTTCTGGCTGCTATGAATAAACCTACTATGAACAAGATGAGCCTTTCAGTAGGATGGTACATTTTTTGGCTATATGTCCAGGAATGGTTTAGCTGGGTCTTGATGTAGATAGAGTCACAATTTCCTGAGGAAACGTCATATTGATTTCCATACTGGCTGTACAAGTTTGCAGTGATCCCTTCACTCCACATCTGCACTAGCATGAGCTGTCACATGTATTTTCAATCTTAGCCATTCTGACAGGTGCAAGGTGGAATCTTAAAGTAGACTGGTTGCGTTTCCCTTATGATTAAGCACACTGAATATTTTTAAATGTGCCTGTGGTGGTTTGAATATGCTTGGCCCAGGGAGTGGCACTATTAGGAGGTTTGGCCTTGTTGGAATAGGTGAAACACAGTGGGTGTGGGCTTTAATGCCTTCATCTTAGCTTCCTGGAAGCTAGTCTTTCCCTAGGAGCTTTTTGATGAAGATGTAGAACTCTCAGCTACTCCTGCACCATGCCTGCCTGGATGATGCCATGCCTCTGCCTTGATGATACTGGACTGAACCTGTAAACAAGCCCCAATTGAATATCCTTGTAAGAGTTGCCTTGGTCATGGTGTCTGTTCACAGCAGTAAAACTCTAAGGCAGTGCCCCACCATTTTGAGATTCCTCTGTTGAGAATTCTTTTTTTTTAAAAATCTGTATGTAGTTTTTAATTAGATTATCTGGTTTGTTGATGTCTAATTTTTGACCTCTTTATATTATGTATATTATCCCTCTGTTGGATATAAAATTGGTGGAAATCCTGTCTCATTCTATAGGCTGACATGTTGTCCTCATGACAGTGTCTTTTGCCTTACAGAAACTTTTCAGATTCATAAGCTATCATTCATTAATTATTAAAAACCTTTTTCAACATCTAGGTAAATGAAGAAAGCAGCTAAGTATGATGTTGGTGATTAGGTTGGTGCTAATAGCAGCCAATGGAGTGCTGCTGACAGTAGTATACAATTTACGGGTTCAGCATTGCTGATGGAAGAAAACTTAATTATCTGGATCTAGCAGAAATACCTGGTGAGAAACTCTTAAATCTATTAACTCTTAAGAGACCAGAAAGAAAGGAAAGTATAGAAAGAAGGTCACACACACACACACACACACACACACACACACACACACACTAACTCACACACACTCACTCACACACACTCACTCATACACACTCTAACCAGGCCCAACCACCTGTTTCATTAATTTCACAAGTGCACATGCACACCTACTATATACATACGTATATACCTACATTCCTAAGGGCATGTATATATACATCATATATACATAGATACACCATATACACACACACACACATATATATATATACATATATCACACATATATACATATATGATATATTATATATACACATATATATGATATCATATATATATATTGCATACACACACACATATATACATATACACACATTGGACAGAAATATAGATAGACATATATACATTTGGTGGATGGAGGAGAGAGCACTCCAACAGCCACACTTTATTTTTTTCTCTCAGTCTTTTAATACCTTCTTTGACAAAACTTCTTTATAAAATTACTTCACAGATAAAATGTCACACAAAGAGCAGTTGTGGAGGAGCACACTCCACTCCACTATACAGCTTTGTCTGCCTCCTCTTAAGAGGCCAGGTCTAACCTGATATAAACAGTGAGACCTCCCCTTGCCCTAGTCTCCCTGACTGCATGGACCCCAGCAAGCATACAAGCTGTGGTCTCTACCTTGTAATGGTAGATAATAATCCACTTTAAACTCCCTGGTGAGTATGCACATGCTTCTCATCACGAGCCCAAATGTTTTGGATCCATGAATAAAAGACACACATGCAGCCTTATTCTTAATGTGCCCTAAGCAGCTCAATAGCTGGGCTACTCCTTAACTTCAAGTTAAGGAGTCCCCTCTAATATTCCTGAGTTACCACTTACTAAGTCTATGATTTATTTTTGCTGCTCTGGACCTTGATGAGCATCCCTCTTAGGGCTGATTTCCCCTTGTACCTCCATGGTGGCTGTCTCTCCCTCTTGCACCTTTCCATCGTGATTCTCTCCTATCGCCTCATCCTGCAGAATCCCCTCTTCCTTCTTCCTCGGTCCCTTCCCAGAAATCCTAAAAGTCCTACCTCTGTCTCCCTCCATAGCCACTGACCACCTTAAATCTGTATAAATGGCCAGGTGCAGTTAAGAAAGGCGTGCTAGGGGACCATGGCCACTCAGGTAAAGAAGACTTTCTAGGTCCCAGTCTGGTGTGGGCATGGTCTTGGAGAGAAAAGGGCACACACCACATATCTGATTACTTTTGTTTCTCCCTAACAGAGGAAGGGATACATTTCTTTTCTTGTATTTGAGCCCCACCTTCTGGTTGTTTTAAAGGTGGTGTGTTGCAGTGCAGAGTGCTTGGAATTTTTCTTATGTTTTGTCTTTGTTGTCTATGCTACAAGGCAACTTTATGATGGATATTTAACATGAGACAGACGCCTTCAACTCCACTATGTTAAAACTAGGGGACTATTAGGAAAACTTTTTCTCACCAAAAGACAGGCATCCTACCTTATTCAACCCCTCAGGCAGCATCTCTGGCACAAGCAGTCCTACTGCAGGTGGAGGAGGGAAGACTTGCTGTAGGGACACAAAGCTGCCAGGGGCTGCCTCCTGAGCCTGAGTTTGACATCCTGCCTTTGTGGGCAGCAAGGCTTGTCTATCCAACTTCATCACTATTGGCCCTTTGCTACTAGTGATCTTTATAACTGGAGAACTCAGAACTCCCCCTTTTTCACTAAATAGTCTTTTAGAGACAGTCCTCTTCACTAACCCACTTGGGATGAGTACCAACAGGTTTTGCAGAATCTCTTGAGAGAGAGAGAGAGAGAGAGAGAGAGAGAGAGAGAGAGAGAGAGAGAGAGATAAAGAGAGAGAGAGAGAGTTGGTTCCTGCCCCCATTGGGGAACCCACCCAGATTGGTACTTCAATGCCACTAAAGGCAAGGAGAGGTTCAGTCTTACTGCCAGGCTCTGTTGGCAAGTTTCAACATGGCTGTAAGACAGCCCACCAATTTGGCCAAAGGTAAATATATTAGTCAGAGAAATAAAGTTCTATAGTTTTCATAGAAAGGGTCATAGAGATATTTCAAAGTGAAAAGAGCAATATTTCTAGCTTTTATTAATCAGTCAGCACTAGATAGTAAGTAAAAAAAAAACTACAGAGGGTTGTGAGATTAAGAGAAAAGAGTCTGAGAGACTTAATGATAATGGAAGAGAAAATGTTTAGTGAGAGAGAAAATATAGAAAACACAGGTAAAAGAGCAGAGGCAACAGGCTTGAACTTGGTAAAGAGTGCTTGTAATTTTT
>JADRCD010205362.1:0-17386 GCA_019843815.1 Montemys delectorum | reverse complement strand
TGCACACACCTGCAAGGCAGAAGACAATGTTGTGGAGTTGGCTCTTTCCTCCTCCTTTACATGGGTTCCTGGGGATTGAACTCAGGTCATGAGGCTTACACAGCAAGCCCCTTTACCCAATTAACCATCACACCAGTCCCCAGAATCTGTTTTAGATATGCTCATCTTTTGAATATATATATATACACACACATATATATATATATTCACACACACACATATATACTGAATGTCAGTTTTATGTCCCATTTTGTGGTTATAAGCACAAAACCAAAAAGGCTCTTTATCTGATAGGATCACCATGAAGGAATGGAAGATACAAAAAAAAAAAAAAAAAGAATGTGCTAGAAGTTTGAAACTGGGTGTTATAGACAGCATGTAAGAAGGGCATCTGGGCCAGATGTGGTGATGCACGCTTGCAGTTCCATAGCTCGGGAGGCTAAGTCAGAAGGATGGTAAGTTCAAGTCTAGCCTGGAGTACAGAAGGAGACCCTGCCTATGGACCTGGCTTCTCCCAAGGGTCAAAGGAGGACTTCTTGGGTTCGAGACATGCCTGGACTACAGAGTGAGTTTGAAACCAGACTAGGCAACACAGCAAGATAATGTCACAAAATACAGTGATGGGGCCAATGGAAGATACTCAGTGGTAGAGAACTTGCTCAGTACATGCAAGGCCCTAGGTTCAATTCTCAGTACCAGAAACAAAAAAGGGAGTGCGGGTACCTCTCACACCAGAGTTCAGACTCTTGGGAGATAAGACCTAGAAAGGGACAGTCACTGGGGAGAAGATGAGACAGAAGGGCCCCACATGCAAATTCCAGAAGACTGATCTTCATGGAGAGCTGGCCCAGGCAAAGGCAGTCCAAAGGAAAGAGACGAGAAGCAGGACCAGAGAGGTGAGTAGAAATGTACAGGGCTAGGGGAAAGTGACATGAACAGAGGCTACAGACCAACAAGAAAACATAAGGCGAGGATTGAAATGCAGACCTGCAGCTCGCCTTCAATGGTGTGTGCATAGCAGTCACTATTTCTACTCCATAGGGGGAAAAAATTCAAGCCTTATGTTAAATTAACACCTCCTTTGGCTGTATACTATATAGACACTATACAGTAGCTAACTAGAGAAGCCTAGAAGGATCGGCATGTGTAGACAGCCCACACTCAGCAACACACAACTCTTTATGTGTGTGTTACCAAAACTAAAGGATTATCAGGATCCCCTTTTCTTTTCCTTCCTTCCTTTCCTTCTGAACTTTGTAACAGAATACAACGGGTGATCTCTACAAGTCTTCAAATATGTTCTGGGCAGTTCTGAAATCAGTGACACTTGGGAGATGTATATATATTATGTTCAAGGGCCATACAAGTATCTTCTCTTAAAAAAAAAAAAGTCCCAGGGCTGGGGAAAAGGTCCCACGGGTAAAGTGACCGCTGCATAAGCAAAAGGACCTGAGTTCAAATCCCCAGTATGGACAGAAAAGCTGTACATGGCAGTACACACCTGTGACGCAGAGCTAGGAAGGTAAGACAGTCTAACTAAAACAGCAAGGCCCAGCTCAGTGAGAGACCTTGTTTCAAAAAAAAAAAAAAAGAAAAGAAAGAAAGAAAGTGGAAGAGACTCCACATTTACCTCTGGCCTCCACATGTACATACAGCAAGTGTTCCTCAGAAACACACATGAACACACACAAACGCACACCTACCCTATAAACCACACAGTCAAACTTCCCTTTCCCCTTATTGTTCACCCTGCTTGTGATAATAAACTTTCGCAGGTTGGGAATGAAGTCTAATCAGTTTGTTTCTGCTGCATATACAACTACTTACAAATATATACACATAAGAGGCTTAGCTGGTCCCATGAGCTGATGAAAGGCCTACTCTGACTACCCAAACCACAGCACATTAAGTATCTTCAACAAACAATGACTAGGGGCTATAACCATCACCAGGTGATCAACACGTTCCTGTCTTCCCTTAGGGGAACAGGGATTTGGTTGATTCAGAAACAGGCCTCATAAGTAAGCATCAGGCACCTCTACTCTTCCGGGTCCCTTCCAAACTGTCCACAGAACAAGATTTCCTTGAAAAGAAGATCAGAAAACAGCTGTCTCTCAAACGCAAGACTGAACAATTGGGTCACGATGGGAAAACACCAAAAACAAACCTACAAAATTCCCTAGGCTCTGACCACACTGCACAGTTGGGAAGAGTCACACGCGGGGCTGAGCCGAGAAAATTCTCAGGTTCTTTTTGCACAGACTCAGAGCAAGAGACACATTACATTCTCTTTGGGCGGTAGAGCCCTGAGGGAAGTTATCAGTTCTAGAATTTTCGACCTTGGAGATTGGGCACCCCTTAATGAAAATTTCAGGTTAAAGAAGTAATGGCTGCATTTTAACTTTCAGAGATAGAGCGTCCCTTCATAGGTCACAGGCTGGCCATCTGCTCCCTGGCTCAGAATCTCTGCTCTCCCTCTTCCTCCACACATCCATCTGAACATCCTCTGGCAGTTTATAAGCTGTGTCCCGTAGCCTGTGGAATTCATAAGCAAGGACTTCTCAAAAACCCAGGCAGGACAGGAAGGAAGCAAGTGATCTGGCCACGCGCACAGGCTGTTCTTTATTGTTAACTGAATTCCGTGCATTGTTTGCTGGGGTAGTCTGCCTGTCCCCAAGGTACAGGCCGACTGATGTGTCCAATATGCATCACTCTATGTAGTTTAGAGAAAGGCAGCGAGTGAGTAGATACTGCTCTAGGGAAAGTCTGTGACAGACTGGCACTAGTAGAAGTGTATCTGCTTGGAGCAAACTTCACAACTCATCTAAGTCCTGTCCCTTAAACTCTGTTGTCTGTTCCTTAAACTCCACTTAGATCATCCTCTCCAAACTAGGACTGAGCCTGGATGGAATTCAGTAAAGAAAACATCTACTCTAACATGAGTCACTGGCATCATCAGCCAAGATCAAACCCAGGCCTGTTAGCTCCCCACTCCCTAAGAAAACACAATAAGATGGACCAATGAGACATGCTCTCTTACGAGGAGACTGACCAGCGTTTATGGTCTTACAACTATACTATTTGGAGGGATGGGGTTCCTGGAGGAATGCATCTTCCCAGCCAGCACAGTTTCTTTAATCACAACTTCAAGGATACTTCATGTATGAACTCTGAATGACCTTTTGAAGTTCATGTGTTAGGCCTGATCCTCTCACCTTTCTTTACATAGGACATACATGCCACCTCCTTGTTTTGGTTTCCTTTTTGTTGCTGTGACAAAACACTCTGGCATAAAGCAACTTAGGAGAGAAGGGGTTTATTTTAGCTCACAATCCCAGGATGCTGGGGTACCATGGCAACAGGAGCTTGGGATGGTCTGTATATCACAACCACAGCCGAGGACAGAGAGGCAAAGAATGCATGCGTGCCTAATGCTCAGCTAGCTTTCTCTCCACCCTTACACAGTCCAGGGCCTAAAACCCAGGAACAGTACCAGTCATTTTCAAGGTGGATCTTCCAACACCAATTAAGACGATCAAGACAGAAACATTCTCAACCTGATCTAGGCAATCCCTCACTGAAAGTCTCTTTCTAGGTGACTCTTCACTACATCAAGCTGAAAACTGACACCCCACTGCTCCCTTCTCATCTACAGTCCCTGCTCAGCCACTGGAGTATATTTTCCCAAAAGTGATTGCCTGTGGAAACTCAAACCTTTCTTCAATTCCAGGCTGCAGTCAATTCTCCCCTACATCGGCCCCCGTCTCTGCAGGCTTCTCATTTTCTTCCACATGGACATCCCCAGACTGGTTCCCAGCCGAGTCAGGTCATCTCACATCCTGCCACCAAATCCCCGCCTCCTCCACCACACCCACCTGCTCTGTGAGCTGCCCCTTCCGCAGTCTGGATCGACACCCTCATTCACACACCCTCAGAACACCACAGTTTGGCACCACCGGGCCACAGATGGCCCTGCTGCAACTAAATACTCAACCCCACTGAACTACTCTCCCTTCTGCCTTCTGTCCCTGAAAGCTCAAGTTCAAGGTTAAGAAGAAGTGGCAGATTTTTTTAAGTCTGGAAGCTCACCCAGTGACAAGGCTGGGGGAATGGCCTGGGGTCTCTGTATCATGCGGCCTTCCCACAAAAGTCAGATGGCAATCACTGTCACTCCTGGCATTCAATGCAGGGTTCTCCATGCAGCGATAGCTCTAGACTTTTCTAATGTGCTGGTCACTACCTTCGTTCTCACAACCCGAGGACACTGCGCTGCCACTGAAGCTGCATACTGTTGCACGGTTATTTTTTGGAAGACTTGGTACCTTGACAATATCAAGTATTTCACACCAGTGACCCCACTATTAAAATGGGGTGGGAAGCAGAGGTGTCAATAAGGTAGCTCTATCTGCCTCAGAGAGCACAAGCGTATGAGCTCTCCTGCTAATAATGTCTTAAACTCCTTTAGCTCTGCATTTTGGTGAAGAGCCCTGAATATTATACGCAGGCTTTGTTTCACCCCATTAACAGAGGACAATTGTATTAGCCATATGAGTCTGAGTTCCCATGCTATTTAACGGCTATGCTGTCGTGCTAACAAAGCTGAAGGGGGGCTGGCAAGAGCGTAGATCACCTTCATGTACAGATATTTGTGGTTTTATTTTTCCTTCTGCCAGCTTGCCTCTCTGTTTCAATTGCTTACCATCTGCCTTTGAACAATCTAAGTGCGAGCAGATAGATTTTATTCAGAGGATGAAGTGGTTTGGGCTCATCCTAGAAAAGCACTTTCATATACCGGTATTCAGGGCATTTTCTGCTTAATAGGATTGGAGGGGTGATTCGGTTTGGTCGGAAGTCGGTTTATTCCCTTAGTTGGAATACACTGTTATAAGGCCTCGTGATCACATTTATCAATGGGGCAAACAGGACAGTCATGAGGTCAGAATTCATATATCACCCTAAAATGAACCTTGAATGGCCTACAGCAGGGCAGGTGCCAGGGCAGAAAAGTGAGTGTTATTATATAAACACTGTATCCCGCGCCCCACCTTCACCATCTTTTAAGTTTAAAAAAAAAAAAAAAAGATGAAGACTGAAACACTTTGCCTGAAACTTGCTGACTGGTGGCTTTCTTTACATGAGCCATAAATGGTAACTGAAACACAGGGACGTTCCATCAGTTTACTAAGAAGAGTCATGATCTGTAGACCTATAATCTCCATACCTGGGAAGCTGAAGCAGGAATGTTGGAAGCCAGCCTGGGCTACAAAGTTAGATCCTGCCTCCAAAGAGAAAAGGGGTCAACCAGCCTGGGCTACAAAGTTAGATCCTGCCTCCAAAGAGAAAAGGGGTCAGAGGGAGGGTGAAGAAGAAGAGAAGGGGGAAGAAGAACAAGAGGAGGAGGAGGAAAGAAAAAGAAAGGTAATATGGTTTGAACTGATCTTTAATTCTGAAATCACAATCCCAATTAAAGACTACGGAACCTCAAGTCAATGAGCCAGCCACATCAGAAAACACGAGTTCTAGTTCAGACAGGGTCATTGTGCCATGGAACCACACACACATCAATTAACTGAGCTGTTTGGGCATTGATTTGAAATTCTCCAAAATTTAGCTGCAACTGCCTAAATCCTGTTACTGTAATAATTATCTTGTAAATTACAAACACGTAGCAGTCAGAACTGACATGACAGATGTCATGAAGCTACTTTTGGACAACCCTTCACCACTGGGGCAGGAAGCCCAAAGCACTGTAAAGCAAACCTAGGACTGGTCCAAGAGGTGAAGTAAATGGGCTGCCACACTGGTCCCCTCACAAAAAGCTCCTAGGCAATGCCCTTCAGGAACACTTAAACTGGAACCCCAACTTCTTTCCAAACAGAGTCTCACTCTGCATCCCAGCTGATCTGGGACTACCCACTAGACATGGCCTCTAGCTTGCAAACATGCCCTGCTCCTGCTGTCTGAGGGATAGGATTACAAGCAGAATTAGGACTTAGGACCCTAGTTTCCTATCCCAACAGACCAAGCAGTTCCGGACTCCCAAGTCTCATCCAATGAGTCCTCTGTTTCAGAGTTGCTGCAGAAGCTAGCTGAAACTGTCCTACTGAATCAGAAGCTTGCTCCTCCCATCTCCTCCTCAGATGTTAACTGGGGAAAGACCTATCCCTCTCCTAGGAAAGAGAAAGCTACAGTCCCAATTACAGAGTTAGTTAGCTCCATCACTGCTTAGGAAGCAGGCAGGTAGGGAAAAACAACAAAATCTCTTGCCTACCCAACTATCTATTAATATATCTACTATATTATCAGTTAAAGTTTATACCTATTAATATATTATTATTAATACATTATATATACTATATAGGTAGTACCAGGCTTGGTGGTGTATGGCTTTAATCCCAATACTTGAGAGGCAGGGACAGAAGTTTCTCTGTAAGTTTGTAACTTATCTTATATTCTAAGACAGCAAAAACTACATAGAGAGACCCTGTCTCCAAAATAGACAGACAGACAGACAGACAGACACACAGACACACAGACACAGACACACACACACACACACACACACACAGACAGACACACACACACATAGCTATGCATGGTTTTAATGAAACAATAGTGGTTCTTCATTGCAAATGAACAGACTCAAAAAGGAGTGTTTTAAAAACCCTACATGACAAATTTCTATGTGTAAATCTTATAGAATTGCCACCTGTTATGTAGGACCTCACTTAGTCATCTTAGTGTCTCTCAATGGTTATTTCTCATTCACCAAAGGGAACTAGATTGTATCTGCCTTAAAACTACTTCTGAAAGCCATCTCCCTAACTCTTCTCTCCCATTCTGTTTCCATTCCTAAAAGGACAACATGCTGAAGCAGGAGAGGAGCGAGCAACTTTCCTCTATCTCTCGCCATCAACGCCGAAAGCAGGGTACACTACATCAATGAGTACTGAGGGGTCAGTGACTGGCTACCTCGGAAAAAGTGTGATGAGGGAAAATGATGTCCAGAAATGCCACTTTACTACTTAAATCCGGCCAGCACACATTACAAACTCTGTTATAACATGAGAAGAATGCAGTCCCTGTGAGACTAATGACACACAGTAACCCTTGGGAAACATTAGATCTCTATGAGCCAGTGCTGTAGCTCACAGGTTAACACCTACCACACTCAAGGCTCTAAGTTAGATCCCAAGCACTGGAGGTAAAAGAATCATACAAAGAAGGGACTCATGGTGCATGCCTGTGATCCTAGACCACCCGGGAGGCAGAGGCAGGAAGAGTGCAGCCGGTCTACATACCAAGTCCCAGACCAGCCAGGAACTCACAATGACACCTTGTCTTAAAACAGAAACAAAGCGACAAAATCTGCACACCTACAAATGATTAACTGTGAAGATTTCAACAATTAGTTCCTAAAGCCATTATTTGGAAGACAGGTACTATAGTTAAAACCGTGTTTCTCATCAAAATCAAGTAAGAGTCACATGACAAAGTAAACTGCAAAGAAAAAAGTAACTTGTAAGCTGCCATACTAAAAATCACACGATCCTTCTCTCAAGTATGATAAATTTATTATGGTACTAAAAGCTGCCCCCCAAACCTATACTCTTCAGTTTGGAAAGACGTGCTTGATATACAATACTCATAATTATGTCCACTTATCAAAGTCGGGCGATCAAAGTTACCTTAATCTCTAATGAGGAAGAGAACTGGTGTATTCCCAAAGAAAAAGGAGTTCATCAGGAAAGAGAAAACAATGAACACAGAAGGCAGGATGATGTCATGTGGGTGGATTAGCATCAGGTGGGAAAGGAGTGTGACTGAGACAGAACCTTGCAAACACAGAAGGGACAAGAAAGTGGCAGGACAGTGAATGGCTGCAGGCACAGACAGCCTGGGTGCTGCACACTCCCATTTTGGAGAAACCCACTTGGGCACTTTCTGCTTTGAAGGTTTACTAGCCACACTCGAGGGGCCAGAGGTTGACAGTATCTATTTGGGGAATAGGGACGAATGCGTGATCTGAAGAAGAAGAAACAAAACTATTTTGCATTATCAAAGAAAAGAAAAGGCTCCAGGAGGCATGGGACATGAGAGGTGGCTCCTGAGAGATGAGGGGAGCTCAGGCGCTGAACCGGGAGGAGGAAAAGAACTCGGAGAGTTGGGGAGCTGAGTGGTAATAATAGAGACAGAAGGAAGTGCTGCACGCGGCAGATAGATGGAAAGGAAGGCAGTGGCAGCCTGAGAATCACTGGTAGCTATCCCACTGCACCAGAGGCTCCACAGTCTGGCCCTTACACAAAACAGAAAAGTCCATTGTCCCTCACTTCTCCCTCGGCTCCTTTTAGACCAGACTTCCTAGCTATTTACCAAGACAAATCTGAGGCTGACAACTGTAGCCAGTACAGAGAGAAGATTTTCCCCCACCCCCAGGATCTGTGAACCATATATTAATGTTCCAGACATGCATTAACTTGTGGTACAGGAACTAGAGCAATGCCCACGCAAGGGGGGCATGATTGGAAACATCTTAAAAGGTGAGCACACGAGCGTGCGTGTGTGTGCGTGTGTGTGTGTGTGTGTGTGTGTGTGTGTGTGTTTACCAATAGTAACACACCCAGTTGGGCAATTGTGCAATGATATTTGGTATAGAGGTGTGCATTCATGTGTGTGAGTAGTGTGTGGTATGGTACGTTTGTGTGTGGTATGTTTGTATGTATGGATGCCCATATGTGTGTATGTTTGTGGTGCATTGGTGTGTATAGTGTTTGTGTGTATGGTGTGTTTGTGGTGTGTGTGTGTGTGTCTGCGTGATTTGTGTTTAGCACACCTGGTTGTACAACTGTGCAGTTACACCATAGGGGGTGGGTTCCTTCCTGACCTCAGACTCTGCCCTGAAGCATGAGGCTTAAGTACTGCTGCAAAGGAAAGACAAAACACACTACCTTCCCAACACCAGCCAGGGAACACAAGAGGAGGCCACCCAGGAAAGACCCTTGGCACAGGTGCCGTCTTTGGTAACTGGTGGCATGCAGAAGACTTCTGGTACTGAGGCTGAAGGAAGGAGAGAGACAATGGGCAAACAAGAGGCCTTTCACCACATCCTAAGAACGGAGTTAACTCTTGCTGGGCTCAGGAGACACAAGAGTGGCCCTCCCTGAGTGGCACAGGACACTACTTGATAGTCTCTTTGTATTCAGCAGCTAATGACAAACAGGGTCCTTCTCATATGCAGACTATGTATACACACACACACACACACACACACACACACACATATATATATACATACATACACATATATAGATATGAAGTGTGTGTGTGTGTGTGATCTATATCTATTACCTATATATGTAAATAGAAGAGGAGCTATTCTTTGGGGCAGGAGGGTGACTAACAAGACCACGGAGAAGAACTGAGAGCAGGGCAGGGAGGCAAGCAAGACAGCCAAGTGCAGCGATATACATGAGTGGAAATCTTACAATAAAACTTGTTAACCAAAGAAATAGAAAATAAAAAAGGTCCTGACCTCTCCACCATGGCAGATCAGTTTTAAAGCAACTTCAAGTGTATCTGTATCAATTCCAGACATGGTAGTACAAAAGTTTGTTGCTAGAACTCAGATGGCAAAATTGGCCCAGAATTAAATAGGAGGTAGTCTGAAGGTGAGGTTTGCCTTATTAATGGGAACAAATGCTAGGTCCCACATGCTGCGCCCTGGGTCTCGCTGCGGCTTGACCGCGGTGTCGGATGAGGGGAGAAGCAGCCTCCACTTCAGTGGACTAAAGGCACTGAGCCAGGCTTTCAGTCACGCCTGGGACAGGAACCCTGACAGCACCGTCCTATCAAAGCACTAGGGGTACCAAGACAGTGCCCACGTGCCCTCAGGACTCACCCTCTACCTTGGCAGCTTCTGAAGTATGCACTTTCACATCGGCACAGGGGCCTAGAATCCTCCTCTCTCAAAGTGGCCAAACAGCACGTTCTGCCAGCTGACTGGACACACGAACCTTATCTGAATCCATGTGAGAGAGACAGGGCAACCCAGACTCCCCGGGCAGACTGGCGGATGAAGAAAAGCAGTATGGGGACCTACTCACCTGTAGCCAAGGTGAGGTGAAGGGTAGAGGCCGGCCGGCAGGCAGGCAGCTGCGGTGTGAGTCTGGGAGAGAGTCCCTGGCAGGTGATCAGGAAGAACTGGCACGGTTCGAGCGGGAACTGTACGAGGATCTGTGCTGGGGTCTGCTTGGCTTCAAGCAGCTGGAGCTTCTCCCACAGCTTAATGGTCTATTTCCCAGCTTTCAGTCAACCAATGGCAACCAGGAAAAAAGAAAGGATGAGTTTTTCTGGGCTCGTGTGAGAGGTTCAGGGTCTCTTGGAACTGCTTCCACTTGGTCAACTTCACTTGTATGAAATCCTACTGGGGAGACCAGTAACTCGAAGACACCAGAGAAACTGCTGCACAAGCAAACACTGTAGTGTGGCCCCTCGAAGACAGAAACGTTGAGGCTGCCTGCCCCACCAAGGATAAGAAAGAGACATTTTCCCGGTGCTGTGGAACCTGAGTCATTCTCAGGGGTTCGCCTCTGAGGCACTGCTTGGTATGAATGCCAGCACTAAAGGAAGCAGAGGCCTTAGGGAAAGGTGAGAAGAGCCCACCCAGGGGCAAGGCCAGTGCCACGCTCTACTTCAAAAGGCAATCACAAACCTCACAGAAGGCTTCAGGTTATCGGTGCTGACCAACTAGTGAGGGAACAAGCTAGAGGAGCAGGCCGCCTAGTTCACCTGGGAGAGCCTCTCAGCCAGCTACAGCTGGACTGAAGAGGATTATGAAAGAGAGCCGTTATCTTTTTGCCCCAGACCCAGTCCACCTATGCCACAGCAGAGGCCCATGGGAGTACCAGCCAATTCACCTAAGGCGTCCAGGCTACATCCAGTACAGGCAGCCTACCGACTCTTGAGCTTTTTCTCAGGCTATGTTCCTCTCCAAAAGGTGGGCTCCAAGAGAGGAAGTATGAGCGGACAGGCACGTTTGTGTTGTGTATCCTGGGGCTGGAATGTGTCACGTTTGCCGTGTGGTCTTCCACGGGACTTCAACAGGATTGTTTCCATCTTCTATCGAAAAGGAGAATTTCCTTGGGACTTCAACAGTACAAGGTCTTCATGTTTCACATCACAAAGCCTAGCATCCACTTAATAGAAACTAAGTAAATATTAGCTGGTTTCAGCAATCTAATTCAAAACCTGGGACATAGGGCTTAGTTGCTAGAGTGCCTGCCTAGCATGCATAAAGCCTTAGGTTCAACGCCCAGCCCGAACAAACTGTGTGAGGTGGGCCCCCACCTGCAGAACTTGGCACATAGAGACAAGAGAATCAAAAACCCAAGGTCATCTCTGGTATATGGTTAGTGTGAGGCCTGAGTTACACAAGAGCCTATCTCTCCCCCCCCCGCCCCCACCGCCTCAGATGCTTTTGATTCAAGGTGCCTGCCTCCTTTCTAGGCACCATGTTGGAAACAGAAAATATAAGAATGAGTCCATTAGATTCCTGCCCTGTCTGGGCTTTCAGACCATGGAGAATAATAAACCAGTCATCTATAACCGGATCGTTGCCAATCACAAAAGGCAAGTTCAATGAGTTGTGGGAATGCCGTGCCTGGCAACCACAGAGGCGGCTTTGAAAAATAGGCTTTGGATAACAAGAAAGCTGCCAGGGAGAGAGAGGATGGGGGAAGATTCCAGCCATGAAAGTTCAACATATGGTCTGGGACAAGAGCAGTAGCGCCTGAGTGGGCTGTATTGTTGAAAGGGATAGTAGAACACAGTATTAGAAAGTAGACTGTCCAGTGCCTGGCTAGACAAAGCACTGAGCTGCAAGGGGTCAGACCAGAGCCAGGAATGGATCCCAGCACTTGCGAGATGGCTGCAGAAAAATCCAGTTTGGGGCCAGCGTTAGCTATATAGTGAGTTTGAGATCAACTGGGTGAAGTTGGAGTTAGGGTAGGGTCACAAGACCTCCTCATTAAAAAAAAAGAGTTACTCGGGGCTAGACTGAAGGGGGCCTGGGCTGGGTAGTGTTATGTCAACTTGACACAAACTAAAGTCATCTGAGAGAAGGGAACCTCAATTAAGAAAATGCCTCCAGAAGATCTGACCGCAAGAATGCCTGAAGAGCATTTTCTTAATTAGTCATTCATTATCCAGTATGGCTAGTGCCCTCCATCCCTGAACTGGTGGTTCTGAGTTCTGTGAGAGAGCAGGCTAAGCAAACCAGTAGGCAGCACCCTTCCATGGCCACTGCATCAACTCCTGCCTCCAGGTTCCTGCCTGGTTTGAGTTCCGGTCCCGAACTCCATCCTTAATGAAGAGTGATATGCAAGTATAAACAGAATAAATCATTCCCTCCCAAGTGTACTCGGTCTTTGTGTTTCATCACGGCAATAGTGACCCTAATTAAGACAGGGCCCAAGAGTGGAGACCAGGAGGAAAAGAAAGCAAGATGACTCAGGACCAGAAGCACATAGCAACAGCGGAGCAGAGAAGACTGACCTGAGGTATATACCACAAAGAACTAGATTGTCTTGATGACCAGGAAACACAGCACACCAGCCATCTTAAAGCTTCGGATCCAAAAACCTGACAGAGCGACAGTTCAACAAGACAGGGTGCTGCACACCTGGAATCTCTGCACTTAGTGAGTAGGTGGTGGAAGCAGGGGGAGTCTGAGGCCAGCCTGGGGCTTACGTACATCTCAAGTTCAAAGCCAGTCTGTACTAATGGAGAGACCCAGTCTCAAAACAACCACTACTGCCACCCAGCAACAATGGCTAAGCCTCTTCACAGGCCAAAGACAAGAGAGAAGGGTCATCATTCACTTCCGCGGCGGTGCTGACTTTACCCTGGAGAGGTGACCTGGCAAGACCGTCCATTTACTATCCTCTTCTCCCCTGTGACTTACAGTCCAAATGATTTTTTCCCCAGCCCTCTCTTTATAACATGACTGGTTAGCAGATCCTTCTAACAGAAACCTCTCCCGAGAAAAGCTGCCATGTCCTTTGGCACTCATCCCGTTCACCAGCACCTCCTGGCAAGGGCTGGCTTATGTGGGAGAGAAAAATAAATAAATAAAAACAGTAATAATAATGCACTGCCAGGGTAACAAGCCGATCCAGTCAGAGGATTAGAAGAGACACCTGTTTCCTAACACAGCAGCTGCTATCCCCGTACGAGAATCCTCCTAGTAACGAGAAGGAACTCTTCCAGCATAGACCCAGGGGCAGCAGGCACCTGCACAGACCTGCTCTCAGCGGAACAGGAGGACAGGTTGCAGGGGGAGCAGACACAGAACGGGAACCCTGCCTTGCTGCTCTTGTGAATTCAAATGCTTGTTTGCTGATGAGGAGGCAATTTGCCTGTTGCCCGGGTATTCTACGGCATGAATCTTTAAAGCAGTTGTTATATACAAAGGTGTGATAAAACATGCCGGAGCTTTTTGAAGTTCAGTTGGTTCATTCCCTGTAGCTGACTAAACACCTGTTTGTTTAAGCCAGCTTCTTATAAGGCAGGACAGGATTCAAACACTGTCCAGTTTAGAAAGCAAATACTAACATAGAAGCAAATAACATTTTAAAATTATCTTCTCAGGCTATTCACCACTGAGCATGCACACACACACACACACACACACACACACACACACACAAAATCTATCAACATACAAACACCACAGGCAAACTATTTCATAGCTGCAATACGTACACATTACCTTTTCAGACTAGACCAGGAGATGCTCTTAGAGACAGCTTGCTAACATCCCCTCAGTTTGCTGTTTAACAATCCGTTTATAGCCCATCACAAAGCCAAGCCTCCAAGGAGATATATTTTACATCTATACGTAAGGTTTCTTTGCTACAACAAGGCTGGATTTTTGTGCAATCTTTCCCTCTCTATGCTATAAAACAGACTACACTATAATTTCTATAACTTGCAGTTCTATGAACATGCAATACATGTACATATATGCAAACCAAGTCACAAGAATAGACTCTTGTGGGGAGGGGGAGCAGAATGATGCCCAAGAAATCACAAGCCATACCATACAGTCCTGATGAAAGCTAAACACTGTGCATGAAGGCATCGTGTCAGCTGGCCTCACGTTGTTCTCCATAGAGCATGCTAATTCTAATCTTTGGCGTTGGTTCTTTAACTCCGGTCTTCCATGGCTATACCTGGCAACCTCTATTTGACCCAAAGAACCTGCTTCATAGATATGGGAGAGTGGAGAAATCTTCCAGGGCATTTTATGCAGCCACCAATGCTTACACGGATGCAGATAACGAGTGAGCCTAAAGTTGCACATACCCCCAAAGCCTAGCATTTGTGCCCTGGGACAAATTAAGGGATGTACCTTCACACAAGTAGTAAAAGAGAAGCAAATGAAATGCCAGACATGGTCAACAGCCCAAGCCTCAGTCATACGGGCTCACATTTGCCTCTCTCTTACTCAGTGGGCAGTGAGAACTTCCCCATCATCCTGTCAACACTTGACATCTCTGACACGCCCTGCTTTGCTCCTCTGTGGATGTGTTAAAATATTCATCAAAACTAATCTGGGAGTCGATCCTGCTTACAGGTTCATCCCGAAGGCAACTCAGGGTAAGAACGCCAAACAAGGACCCCGGAGTCAACAACTGAGGCACGAGCCATGGAGGAGAGCTGCCTAATGTCTTGATCCCCAGGTCTTGCTCAGTTTATTCTCTCACATAACCTAGGACTAGCTGCCCAAGGGGTGGTGCCACCCAACATGGTCCTGCCACAACTATTAATCAACAAAATGCTCTACAGCCATGCCCACAGGCCAGTCTGGTGGAAGGAATTCTTCAATCTACATTCCCTCCTCCAAAATGATTCTAGTTTGTGTCAAGTTAACAAAAATAACCAGGGAGGAGGGGAGAGCCTACTAATATGAGACGCTAAGAAAAAAAATCACAGGCATCCATTTGGGGACAAGAGCCAGGGAATGGATTCTTTCTGACAATCTCACAATGCCTGGCAATCTGTGTATGTGTGCGTTTGACCAAATGGGGTTCTGCAAATCATCCTAAATAAATATCTAAGAAACAGACTGGGGCTGGTAAGACCTGTGAGTAAGGGTGGCTGCCATCAAGCCTGACCTCCTGATGATCACCACATGTGGTCACCGGGACCCACATGGTGGAAGGAAAAGAACCAAGTCCTGAAAGCTGCCCTCTGACCTCCACACACATGCCCCAGCATGTGTACACACAGATGAAATAAATCGAAATATAATTTAAAATATTTTTTAAAAAGAAATAGGCTATGTATGAACTTACATTCACCTATAACCTAGATCTAAGCCAATGAGAGGCGAGAGGACCGTGTTCTCATCCGCCCACACCTCCTCCACGGTAAGTCTTTTAAGACCACAGCTGAAATGAAAACACAGAGACCATCTTTCCCTTAAATCAGACTGCTTAACAAGTTGGCTAACCACAAAAGCACACACAGGCATTCCCCTCAGAGAAACTCTGTCTGACCATTTCACCAAGTTCTCAAGACAGACACGTTCTCAGAAGAACTGGTAAATGTCCTCAGGGACTTGCTTTACTGAGTTCGCCTCTCCAAGGCCTCTGCTAAAGCAAAGCCCTCTCCTGGACAGCAAGGCTCCTCGCTTTGTCTCCTTATTTGTAAGGAGACTCTCTCCCCTCCTCAGGCCTTGCCTCACACACATCCACCTCCACAGAACAAACTGTATTGTACCCCAAAGTGTGCTATTATTGATGCTAGTGCACCTCTGATTGATACTTATCTGAAAAAGCGTCTCACTATATAGGCCTGGTTGGCCTGGGATTTACAATGTAGACTCTGGCTTTGAATCACTGAGATCCACCTGCCTCTGCCTCCCAAATCCTGAATTAAAGGTGTGTTCCAATATGCCCTCTACGCTCTTCTTCTAAGGGTAGGTCACTGTGACGCTTAATTTTCACCATCAACTGGACTCAGAATCAGCAGGGTGACATCCCTCTCTGGGGGTACAGTATACACATGAAGGTGTTTTCAGGGAAGTCTAAGTGAAGAGGGAATCCCGAATGTGGGTGACACCATCTCAATGGCTGGGGTCTCAGACTGAACACAAGGAGGAAGCAGAGAAAGCTGATTTCCAGCATTCATCTCTCTGCTTCCTGACTCAGACAATGACGAGGCAGGCACCCTGCATTCCTGCCCCACTGTCACTGACTGATCCCTCCACGTGAGCCAACATAAAGCCTTCCTTCCTTACTTTGTTCCTTGTTAGGCTTCTGTCACAGCACCGAGAAAATGACTAAGAGGGGTAGCTTAGGAAAGTGCACTTGCCAGGAAGGTGAGAGTGCGTGGGAAGGGTCTATTAGCATGTGCCCTACTGGACACACACTCCAACGCCTCTGCCCATCTCCATGCCGGTCGGGGTGAGAGGCAAGAGACACTATGAGGGAACACTGAAAAAGCCTAAAGGCTCCTGCTGAGGCCCACAGTGTTGCAGAGCTGTCTGACCTACCGGCCAACTTCTGCCTGCAGACAGGCACACTCTCAACCTTCTCGTGAACAGCTCTGACCAACCACAGAGCACGGGGGACTCAAGAAAGCAGAATGTGGAGTTCAGAAAGGAAATGCCATTCTTGGAGAGAACATCTGACCTTTCAAATCAATTCGGAATCTACTCACCCTGAAAGATCAGAGTCAGACTCTGGAAAGGACTGGATGCTACAAAGGCAAACGGAGCTGGCCATTCTCAGAGATTTGAGGTGGACTTAGACAAGTCAGGTCATTCAGATCTTAAAAGTTGGGGAGAAGGGAACACTTACCCAGGCTGGAGAATTTGTCTAACTTACTAAGATTTAACCCCCAAATGACAGGATCTCATTAAATAGACACTGGCCTGAAGCTCAGAAATCCACCTGCCTCTGCTTCCTAAATCCTGGGATTAAAGGCGTGTTCCACCACACTCTCTTTGCTGAATGGAACCAAGAGACAGAGAAAAAGGTGTCCTGTGACCCTTGACCTGATGTCCTCTCATCACTGGCCATTACATCAGCGGATAATTATAACCCATTAAGTCAGGAAAGCCTCAGATCTCAAGAGCTTGTCAAAGTGCCAAACAAGCAATTCATGACAGATCATTTCTAAATCTCCTAGACCTCATCCAAAGGAGACAGCAAGTACAAAACGCAGCACAAGTCCACTCCTTCAGAGTTCCCTTGTTTCCAAAACCAGCCAGAATGTCCCCAAGGCAGAAACACACAAGGAGGCCTGAAGAAAACTCACTTCTGTCCCTAGGGTGCCTGTGATCACAAACCAATGTGTGAAAACCATCAGCCAGACCCCA
>JADRCD010205361.1:0-12976 GCA_019843815.1 Montemys delectorum | reverse complement strand
AAAAAAAAAAAAAAAAAAAAAAAAAAAAAAAAAAACCAGAAACAAAAACAAATAAAACCAAAACCCTGTAGCATTTGTCCTGCAAGGATTTTTAAATGTCCTTTTCTGGGCAGATGTAAAAGGGAGTGTGGTTAGCGAAGGGAGATACAAGAGAGACAAGGCAGGAGTGGGTGGGTGGGGGAGTGCCCTCTTAGAAGCAAAGGGGAGGGGCCTGGGATGGGGGTTTGCAGAGGGGAGCCTGAGAAAGGAGACAACATTTCAAATGTAAATAAATAAACTAATTAACAGAAAAAAAAAAATGAAAAAAGAAAAAGAAAGAAATCTTGGAGGGGGGAGGAGTATGGTCTAGAAAGAGAAAGCATATTTTTTCCTCAAGGTCACCCAGCAACTAAAATGTAAAGCCAGGGCCACACCCCAGTCTTCCTGGCCTATGTATCTGCTCCTTCTATTCTTCTCAGGAGGGGAGATGGAGGCCCTTGTTTGCACAGATGCAATCCTAGGCCTTTCTCAACAGATCACACTGAATCCATAGTACATTCCTGACTGGGCTTCAGTGGGAGTCCTTATTTGAAAAGGGTGTGTGATGGTTTGAATATGCTTGGCCCATGGGAAGTGGGACTATTATGAGGTGTGGCTTTCTTGGAGAGAGAGCTGTGGCCTTGTTGGGGGAAATGAGTCACTGTGGGGATGGACTTTGAGGTCCCATGCTCAAGCTCCGCCCAGTGCAGAGAGTCTTTTCCTGGCTGCCTTTTAGATCAAGACACAGAACTCTCAGCTCCTCTCCAGTACCAAGTCTGCCTGCACGCTGCCATGCTTCATGATGATACTGGGCTGAACCTCTGGAACTGTAAGCCAGCCGCAATTAAATGTTGTCCTTTGCAAGAGTTTCCTTAGTCGTGGTGCCTCTCTCCAGTAATGAAACCCTAACTAAGACAGGGTGTGAGGGAGTAAGCTGCAGACAGAAGGGAATAAGAGGCTGATATTCTAAACCCACTTTGCCATGGAAAGTATCAGAAGAAAACAACCTTTTCCTCAATTCTCTGTAAGAACCCATTTATTACTTTTATTTAGAGGAATTTTTCAATTCAAATTATAAGTACATACTTACCAGTGATAAAAAAATACAAAACCAATGATAACCGCAGAAGTAACATCAAGGAAAAGCCACATGAACGTGTAGTATCCTGGTGTCTGCAAAACATAAACCAACCAAAGGTGGACCGCTCTATAGCAGAAGGTTTTAAGTCCCTTGCTCATCTACTTGGGCTGAGGCCCATAGGAAGCGGGGCCAGGTGAGACTATCTGCAGCTATTCTAATAGTCACCCACACACATACAGGGTGTCATGCTCTCCATTCCCCTTGCCTCTCAAGGCAGACATCTGTGGGAATTACAGACAAGTCACACCGAGACTGTCCTGGACCCAGGACTACAGTCCAGATTACCTGACATCTTGTGCTCTTTCTGTAGCATGGTCTCCAATATCTAACTACCACCATATAGTTCTGAGAAGTCATTCATAATGCAACTGTCTATGAACTCGTACCTGGGCACCATTGGTCTGAATCAACATTCTTCACAGAAATGCTCAATTATATGTAGAATCACATATAATTTGACTTACACACCTACTCCTCCAGACTCTACCAAGACCAGCTCTTTCCCCAGCACTCTGGGAACTCTGACTCCTACATTGATTCACATGGATTTTCTAATCTCTGGTTTTATTATTTTCATCTATTCCATTGTTCCTTCCCAGTGTTATTCTTGTTGCTGCAGAAACTGGGGCTTTTAAGTCTTTCTTAAGCTTTTCTACCCAATGTTTAACTTTCAAAGGAGCAAAATTAAACTTTTCTTTTAAAAATATTTATTTTATTCATACCACAAGTGTAGATACAGCTGTCTCCAGAATCCAGAGGAAGGCATTGAATCCCCTGGAACTTGACTTCTGGACAGTTGTAAGCTGCCTGATATTGGCGCTGGGGACAGAACTTAGGTCCCTTAGAAGAATAGCAAGCACTCTTAACTGCAGATCCATCTCTCTAGCTCCTAGGCTGTTTATTAGTGGGAATAGTAGAGTGTGTCTATAGTCCCAGCCACTTGGGAGACTAAGGTGGAGAATGAGTTGAGACCAAGAGTTTGAGGCTAGCATGAGTGGCACATTGAGACTCCCTTGTGACAACCTGTTTTCTGTTGCATGCTGCTCAGTCAAATCATTCTGGCAGACAAGAAACCCAGGTTCCGTTGCAGTAACTGGCTAGCCACAGCTCCCTCCATAGGTACTAAGTGACTGGATTTAGCAGTGGCTGCAAACCAAGTCTTCAGATCCACCAAGTCCCACCAGGGTGCCAGGGTAATACAGCTGGATGCTGGCTCATTTATTTAAGAGCATTGTACTCAAGAAACAGTTTTCACTTGGCAGACAAAGGGCTCTGGCTTTCTTCCCATAATATACACTGTGGCTGTTGTTGCTGCCATAGTGCTAGTGTGTGAGTGTGACTCTGTGTGTGTGTGTGTGTGTGTGTGTGTGTGTGTGTGTGTGTGTAGTATATGAATGTGCTTGCACATGCTTAAGCCTGCAATAGCAAAGCTCTAGAGTAGGACAGACCTCTCATTAAGAGAACATGGACCAAGACACCTGTGAACTCCAGTTTTTCTATGGGGATAATAAAAATATTCACATTATAGCATGTAAAGTGCATTGTGGAGATTCAACAAATAAAGAACCTGGAAGAGACTGGGCAGACGCTTTTAATCCCAGTACCTGAGAGGCAGAGGCAGGTGGATTTCTGAGTTCGAGGCCAGCCTGGTCTACAGAGTGAGTTCCAGGACAGCCAGGGCAAAAAAGAGAAACACTGTCTGGGAAAACAAAAACAAAAGTAAACAAACAACAACAACAAAAACCAAAAAGAACCCGGAAGAGTTTGGGTGGTAAGGGAGAAGGCACATTTCCATTACTCACAGATGTCTGTGTTCTGAAGTAGCTTAACAGGGGACTACGAAGGGGTGGGAGAGCACAATCACACCAGTCTTAGAATGATCTAGACAAACAGCTCACCATGAAGAAGAGAGGGTGACTAAGCTGATGTAGGAGCTCCATGTCGTCTGTGGTCACAGAGTTGACACTAGAACACCAGGCCAGTGAGAAGAGCCAAGGCTCATTGATAACATACACATGGATATAGATTTTAGCTTTCTTATAATCTCTGGAACAAAAACAGAGCCCACAAAGGGTTTCAGCTCAGTTGTACTCTCAATAACTAAAGAGCAGCAGGCACATCTGTGAAAAGCTACTGCTTAAATCAGCAAACAAACAGCTTGTCAAAAGACAGCTTCAGATCCGCTGACTGAGTGGGCTCGGGAGGCAAAGGCTGGCCTAGTCCTTCGGCTCCTGCTGCACCAGTAGAATTCTGGTGAACTAAACATCTTAAGGGGGATGCAGCAAGACAGAGAAAATGGAAAGAGAAAAAGAGAAAGGATGGGGGAGGGGGTGGACAACAACAGACCAAAAATCCTTTATAGCATTTACAAATCTTCCCACAATATCCCAGTTCAAACTGTAACTGAGAAAACCAGTTCGTGAATGGCTGCTTCTACACCGTGGGCATGTGGGTCCCCTGGGATTCTATCCCAGCACCGCCCACCCTGATGACCTGCGCACTTACCATTTTCTGTTTGACCGAAAGTGAGTTACAGTAAAAACTACTGTGACCCCACCCTATTTTGTGTATCCAGACCTAACTCAGCACCTGGCTCTATAAGTGTAAGTATTAATTGAAAGAACAAAGGAAACAGCAGTGTGGTGACTGTTATAACACTTAAAATGAGTTTTGTGGAGGTTTTTAAGTAAGGATTTGGTGGGAGAAAACAAACCCAGTTGTTTGTAAGTCACCAAGTCAGTGGAGAAGGAAGAGAATAAGCGAGGGACTCGCAAAGCAAGGCCAGTGTCATCTCAGCATTCCAGCTTTCAGAAAGCACACCAAGGGCCCCTCTGCTGCTGCTCGGTCTGTGGGCTGTGATCAAGTGGAAGTGTTTGCCCAAGTACTTCCAAACCCTGACCCAGTAGGCTCATAGGAAAGTACAAGTCTGCCGTACACTAGCACGGCAAGCTCCGTGCTTCAGAGCAGAGACGCAAGAGAATAACCATGCCTTTCTACAGCGGGGTGCCAATTGCCTGCTCACAGCTAAGGACTGCCTCTAACTTCTACAGGTCACGGAAAGAGAAACTTAGAAAGAATTTACAGGGAAAGAGTGAAAAAGACTTCTTTGTACTGTTTGAAAATATAACTCAAAATTCAATGTTTTATAATATGAGTAAGGGCTATAGAAACTATAATTAAAAACATAATATCCTTAAGAATCACCTCAAAGAAAATGAAATACTTTGGTATTTGAATTTAAGGAAGCATTAAGGATGTAACCCTGAAAATGTAGAAATGGTGATGAAAGCAAGCAAAGAAACCAAGTCAACAGAGTAATGCTCGCTCCCAGACTGGAGAGTCAGCAGGGCAGAGCTGCCAGCTGATCCCAAGGTGATCTGTAAGGTCACCATGAGTCCTAGAGAAGGCCAACAGAGGTCTGTTTACAGTTATGTCACCTGATCCAAAACACACCTGCAAAGGCACAGCTCCAGGAAAATCAAATCTTTGGTGGGAAGGGGGGAGTGCCAGAGTCTCACTCTATAGTGCAAGGTGGTCTTAAACTCACTATGTAGTCCAGGCTGGCCCTGACAATCCTCAGTCTCCCATATGCTGGGGAAAACATACTTCAGTCTGGAAAAATAATAAGTGAAAGGGAATTAATCAGCATATTTGGCAGTGAAGCTACATGTAGTCAAGACAGCAAGGTAACAGAGCAAGGGCTGATGCGTCAGTTAGTGGTCCGGAATAGAAACTCTGGAGAAGGACCTATATGAATTTGTTCAAATAACTTGTGACAAAGCTGTCAAAGTAAATGAGTGGAACAGTAGACTTCAACAAATGTCACCAATTTGGAAGGTCAGAGGCCCTCTCCCAAAAGAACTTTAAATCTCAACCAAACCTCAGACTATGTATAAAAATGGGCTCAGGATGATTTGTAGGCTTGAGTATATAATGTATAAACCTAATAGAAAACATAGAAGAAAAGAACTCTATCCACTCTTGAGTTGAGCGAAGAGTTCTTAGATTAGAGCTAAGTGCTCATTTCCTTAAAGGGAGAACTCTTATGCCATCCTCGTCAAAATGGAAATACTGCTCTTGCTTTGTGGAGACCTTGTGCCCTGTTAAGAAGATGTCACAGTAAGTTAATAACGTGCTCCCTTTTATAAAGATTTATGTCTATTTATATGTGTGTGCATAAAATTATTGTGCAAGTGCCCATGGACTCTTAAAGAAGGTGTCAAACCCCCTGGAGCTCCAGTTATGGGTGGTTCTGAGTCTCCCAGCATGGTGCTGGGAGCTCTGGGTACTCTGAAAGAACAGTTCATATTGTTATCCACTGAGCCATCCCTCCAGTCCCAGGAAGATGCTTTCAAACCCTATCTAACAAAGGGTGAAAAAAATCTCAAGATTTAAATGAAGAAACCTATAAGCAAGTAAACACAGCATCATTAGACTTTAGAGAATATGTTTAAACAAACTGATGTTACTACATGCCTGTCAGAAGAGATAAGATTAAAAAGATTAAAAGTGACAACAGCAAACATTACCAAGGGTGCAGAAACTCTGGGTTATGGTGTTGGCAGGAATGTAGAAGGTTACAGCCTTCTGGAAAAGTTTCATAAAACTTTCTTTTTTTTTTTTTTTTTTCCTTTAGTATAGAATAGTTTATTCAGGGCATAGGGAGGGGAGTTGAGAGAAAGGCAGAGAGAGAGAGATAGAGAGAATATAGAGGAGTAGAGGCTTTCTCCATGTGCACGTGGAGAAAGAGGGAGAGGGGTAAGGGGAGAGAGGAGGAACAGGAACAAGAGGAGAGAGCAAGAGGACAAGAGAGAGACTCATAAAACTTTCAATTACTATACCCCAAAATTTGAAATCTGGGGCATTTTATCCCAGACATAAAGACTTATATTTGCATGAAAGCCCATATGCAAACAGATGGAAATAATCAGATGTCTTTCTGCTAGTAACTGGTTAAACAAACTTTGGTATACACACCATTGAACACTATTCAGCAATAAAAAGGAACAAATTATAGATAAATGCCCTGAATAGAATTTAAGAGAATTATGATGAGTGAAAAATAAAACCAGTCCCCAAATAACATGAGTTTGTTCATTCTTGATGTAACACATTATAGACATTTTGCTGGGGGGTTAAGATGTTAGACTCGGGGAAGGATGGAAGGGGAGTAGCTGTTGAAGGACAGTATCAAAGGATGCTGGGGATGAGAGTTCACGGAGTTGTGTTCCCTCCCAGCTTCACCGCACTATTGTTCACAATGGCCAAGATGAATCAACCCAAGTATCTACCAACAGATTCATAAAATTGATTAAGAAATGGATTAAGAAAATATGGTGTATATATATATATTGGAATACTACTCAGTATTTAAAAAAAAATTCTGTTAGCTGTCCCAATATGGATGATCCTGGAAAATACTATATTGCGTAAAATGAGCCAGAGGTAGAAAGACAAATACTGTATGACTGCACTTAAACATGGAATCTTAAATAGTCAACCTTACAAAAGTGTAGAGTAAAATGTATATACCAAGCATATAAAAATGTGTGGAGAGGCTGGAGAGATGGCTCAGCTGGTGAAAGTACAACCTACTCTTCCATAAGATCCTGGTTCAAATCCCAGCAACTACATGGAGGCTCACTCCAGTTCCAGGGGATCTTACACCCTCATCTAGCTAGCCCCTGTGGGTACTGTACAATAAGCACATATACACACCAGGGAAATAATAAATACATACACAAAATAATAAATGGATCTTTAAAATAAATATTAAGTGGTAAGGAATTAGAGTACAAAGAAGGATCATCATCTACACATCATAAATGTTTATTAACAAAAGAGGGGAGGCAGAAAAAGCAATGGGAAAGCAGAGGATTCAGATGATATAAAACCAAATAAAGGGGGAAAGGAAGCTAAGCAGAACTGCTATTTTGTAAATGTTACAGCAATGATGCATGCTAAGAGCAGGGTTAAAACACTTACCTCAACCCAGCGTAGAACAATCTTTTATAGTCAACATTTATTATACTAATATTGTTTTTTGTAAGCTCTTTAATGGACCATAAACGGCCCACATGCTGAAAACCAGGAGCCATGTACCTGACATAGTCTCTGTCAAAACCCGGCAACCAAAATATCTGCAAGAAGAAACAGACAGTGGATGTTCAACTTTCCTTATACAAACAGTCCAGGAAGAATGGGTGAAGCTCCATTCCAGCACTGGTAGTAGTCTATAGGAAGCAGAGAAAGATCCTAGTGAGGCAATAAAATTAGTTATGTTGTCTAATGAACTCTTAAAAATGGGAAAGGCTGCTGTGGAATTGAGTTTTCCCCCAGACCTTTCCATCCTCCACTTAACAGTAAGTCAAGGGACCATGCATACAGAATGATTCATACAAATAAATAGATAAATAAATACATAAATACATAAATAATTGAGGGTTAGAGATGTAGCTTAGTGATAGAGCACCTTCCTAGTATTTGCAAGACCATGACTTAGATACTTAACAGAGAAAGAAATGTTGGTAGATCTGAACATTAAAGTACTATACCCTAGTTTCTCATGCCAAAAGCCATCCTTGAGAGGAGCTACTTAGGTGTTTCCTGGCAACAGGGATGCTGCTGTGACTCAGCTGTGGAAAGAACTCCATTTGCAAGGAGATATATATATATTTGTTTTACTCACAGCATTGCTGTATTTTGATAAATTAAGTGATTTGAAAAAAATAACTTTGCAAATAAAGCATGATTCTAAAAGAAGAAACCAAAACCAAATGAGGAGCAAAGCTTTACTCAACTAAGAGCCAGCAATCTTTTTATATCACTCTTTAAAACCATTGTCCTCAAGGCTGTGCTGTCTGTCATGTTATGTCTATGTTGAGTACTGGGTAAACTACCTTGATGTTATCATACACACTATTATGTTTTGGTGTGGTCCCAAGGGTGCTAGGCAAGGATTCTGCTGGTGAGCTATATACCCAGCCCTCTTAACTTTTTTTTTTTTTAATTTTGAGGCAAGGTCTTGCTAAGTTGTATAAATTGGCCTTGAACTTATTCTATATCCATGCAGACTTTAAACTTTTCATCGTCTGTCCTCAGCATCCAGAGAAGCTGGAATTACAGTTACATATGACCAAGCCTGGCTTATATACATTATTCTTTTTTCCTGCACATGTATGTGTAGCATGCATATGTGAATGTTCACACATGTACACAAATGTACATGTGTACACATGCACATGTATGTGCATACATGTAGAGGCCAAAAGTTGACACGAGATACCTCCTTCATTAGTTCCCATTTTATTTTTTGAGACAGGGTCTCTCACTGAACCTGGAATTTGCCAGTTCCAGTTAATCTAGCTAGCAATCTTGCCCTGCCCTGTCTCTGCCTCCTAAGTGCTGGAATTACAGGTGGCTGCCATGCCTGTACAGCTTCTACATGGGTTCTGAATATCCAAACTCCCACCTTCATGCTTGTGAGCAAGTGGTTCATGCACTGAGCTGTCTCCTCAACTCCTAAATCATTCTTTAACAATGCGCTAATAATATATTTGGTTTAAAATAGGTAACAGTCTCAATATTTTTCCCAACTGAAAACATTTTAACTGGATCATTCTCAGATTGCCTTCTGTAGTTGTATAAACAATAATTTCCATTTCCAAAGGAAGCAATATCACTTACTGATCTCAGAGAAGACTTATATGGTAGTTAAATTCAACTACACTCCTGACCAGGCTACCCACCTCCCAACCTCTGCCATAAATACTAAGAAAGACATACCAAACGTTGTTCAATATTAGAGTCAAGGATGACCCTTACTACTCTTCGGACAAAAGTGTTTCTGAGAGGATGTCCTGGTGGAGGGCCAAAAAGATCAAATATCACAATCTTCTGTTCCTTTTTTGCAAATTCCAAAAACTCAGACAGCTGTGGAATTGACTGGTTGCCTGCTTTCTTTTTGTCGGCCTCTGATAAAGGTTTCATGCCAAAAAACGGCTTATGCTAAAAATAAATGTATCAAAGAAAACATTGGTTCTGGTCAAGCACTCAGTTTCCTGCTCTGTGGTTCTGCTCCCCCAATGCTTACATATCACCCAACTCACTATGCCTTCTGACATACGAGGGAAATACACTGGCATCACCATTGGCAATGTGAGGGTTGGACTGATTTCTTTGATATTGTAGACTTCTTATACATGTACCAACAGCTCTCCATGTTCTTAACTTTCCTTTTTAGTTACTTAATTTAGTTTACTAAGTTAGTATCCCAAACTGCAAAACAGGAAAGTGGTGTAGTAATCTAGAATTTTTTTTGTTGATCCAAGATCTTGCTGCATAGTTTAGACTAGCTTCAAACTTATAATCCTCCTGCCTCAGCCTCCTGACTGCTAATATTATAAATTTGTGCTACATATCTATATGCCTTTGAGATTACTTTCAAGAGTAAGCATGTATCTGATATGCTTATTAGTAGACTGGATAGACTTAAAAAGAATCTCTGAACTTGAAGGTTGGATGAGATAAACTTCCACAACTGAAAACCAAAGGAACCAATGGCTGAATCCTATGAGAAGAGAACATCCAAAGACAATAGGATACAACTAACAAAGGCAAAGATAACCATATCCTATGATCTTAGCATCATTATTATATGTGATAGAAAACATGAAATTAACATGCATCCATCAATGCTTGGAGTACTATTTAACCCTAAAAGATAAAGAAATTATGTCATCTGAGATAGCATGGATCACCTTGCGGGGCATCATGCTAAGTGAAATAAACCTGGCACACATTTCAATAATGTGTGGAGTCTAAGAAGGTTTTACTGATAAGGACAGAAAATAAAATAGTGATTACTACAGAACTGGTGGTGCTAGTGGAATGATAGGGAGATGTTAGTCGAAGCATACAGAAAGAATGATTTTAAGAACTTTGCTTTGCTATGTGCTAACTATAATTTTAAAACATAATAATTCTTGAAATAATAATTCTAATAATAATTCTAGGACACAATTTAAGCATTCTCATCACACAAAAATATCATGTGTGATAAAGCAAAGTCTAATTAGTTTGATTTATCTATTACATGATGCAGACATATTTTAAAACAGCCTGTTGAGACTGGGCATGTAGCTCAGTGGTAAAGCAAATGTCTAGCATACATAAGGCCCTAGGTTTGATCCTCAGTACTGCAAAACCAAGTAAGAAAACAAAAACTGACTGTTATAGATCACAAATACACACAATTCATTTTCATTATTTTTAGTGTGTGTTTAGACATGTTTATTTGTGTGGAAATGTGTGTAGGTATAGGTGCATTGTGTTAAAGAGGATATTCGTGTGTGTGTGTGTGTGTGTGTGTGTGTGTGTGTGTGTGTGTGGACTGGAGGTTGATGTTGGACATCTTCCTTAAATCTTTCTCTACCTTATTTTTTGAGACAGGATCTCTCCTGGAACCTGGAGTGTGCTGATTTGGCTAGACTGAGATCCTCAGTCTCTGCCTCCCTAGTGCTGTCACTGCATGTATTAACACTCATGCTTGCACTCCTTCAGGTCTATGTATTGAATGCACTGTCCACAGTTTCCTGTGTGCTGCTCATGGGTGTGGTGATGAGGGCACTTTTGCTTATTCCCTATCTTCAGAAGCCAATGTTCATCTTCTCACTATTAGGGAATGGTGTTGGTTGAAGGCGTTTTGACGTTCTTTATTTTCTACTCCCAGTTCACTAATAGCTTTTCATCACAAGAACTGGGGGGATGGCTTAGTCAACAAAGTGCTGGCTGCACAAGCGTGAAGATCTGAGTTCAGGTTCCCAGGACTGGTGTGAAGAACCACTTGTGGCAATCCTAGTGCTTAGGAAGCATTGGCAGGAGGGTTCCTGGGCTCACTGGTCAGTTGGAGGGTCAAGGAGAAACCTTGTCTCAAATAAAGTGGAAACTGCTTTGGGAAGATAATCTAACAGAAATCTCTGGATGCCTTATAAATGCACACATATGTGTTCATATATGAACACACACATGAATTTTCAACACAAATAGAATTTTGTTGAATGCTTTGATACATAAATTTAAGTGAGTACATAGTTTTTCTTTAGATTATTACCATTTTAAATTGCATTGAAATAGTTTTCATGCCAGGTGTGGTGATGCATTCCTTTAATTCCAGCACTCAGGTAACTGAGGTGAACAAGTATCTGTGAGTTCCAGGTCTGCCTAATCAACCTGGTGAATTCCAGGGCAGTAAGAACTATGTAAAGAGAGTCTGTTACAAGGGAGAGACAAGAGTTTTTATGTTGAAGCAGGGTTTATAGACTTGAGGAGCTTTTCTTTGGTTGAGATGTTTTTTTCTATGTCACTGTCATCATGGATAAAGACAGTCATTATATCATGCTTAGTTTGCTGTTGAGACTCTGGCCTAGCCTGAGGCTCACTATGTAGCTCAGGTTGGCCTCACACTTGTGATCCTCTTTCCTCTAGGTCTTGTGGGACTAGAGCAAACACTGCCACACCTGATCATGATCAATTTTGCACTACTACTATAGCACACTGTCATAAACTTAGTGATTTAAAACAACACAGGTCTTTATCTGTGTCTGTTTGTTGGTTTTATAGATCAGAAGTTCTTTATGGGTCTCATGGAGCTTAAATTAAGGTGTCAACCACATTCCACACCATTCCAGAGCTTCTAGAGCACATTCCTGCTCAGTCACATTATTGGCAGAACTCAGTTCCCTGTGATTTGGGGAACCTCTGTAAGTTGAGGGCCTTTTCCATGTTTTAGTGGTCATCTGCATTCCTTGGTTCAAAGGCTCTTCTTCTACCTTCAAAGCTTGCAGTTGATAGTTGAGTCCCTGTCACACTTCAAACCTCTCTTGTCTCTTGTGTTTCCATTGGTAAAATCTCTCTGGTCACATCTAAGACAGTCTTTTTTAAGGACTTGCCTGATTAGATGAGTGTCATCTGAAAATTGGAATAATCTCCTTCCCTGAAGCCAGTAACCTCAGTTATATGTGCAGAAGCCCGTAACCTCAGTTATACGTGCAGAAGCCCGTAACCTCAGTTATATGTGCAGAAGCCCGTAACCTCAGTTATACGTGCAGAAGCCCGTAACCTCAGTTATATGTGCAGAAACCTTTTTTTTTTTTTAACATGCCTGGTGATATATTAATACATTCCAAGAATTAGGACATGCACATCTTTGGAAAGTCATCATTCTACCTACTATTCATCATGAAAAAGGGTGAAATTCTCTGAGGAGAAATAACTATCTTAAATATGTATATTCTTAACAACAAAGTTTCAAAATTCATGATGTAAAACCTAACAGATCTGAAAAGAAAAATAAACCAACAATTGAAGTGACTTCATCATGCCTTAGTCAATAACTGATAGACTAAACCAGTAGGAAGTCCATAAAATCAGAGATAATTTAATCAGTTACTCAAATGGCTCTCATAATAATGTCTATATGACATTCTACCCAATAGTTACAGAATATATATTCCCTTTGTTTAGGTTTGTGTTTTTGTTTTTGTTTCAAGGATTGAAACTAGGGCCTTGCACATGGTAAGCAACTGAGATGCCCCTTTTCATTAATTTTTTTTTTTAAATTTTGAGACAAGGTCTTGTTATGCACTCCAGACAAGTCTTTAACTCTGTCTCTTTCCTCAGCTCCCAGAGTACTGGGGTTTTAGGCAAAACTGGCACACTGAAGTTTAGGCAAAACTGGCACGCTGAAGTGTAGCAGAATTTTAGCAGAACCCTTGTATCTGGTATGAACCTGGAGTGATGGCACCTAAGCTTTGAAGT
>JADRCD010205359.1:1451-27404 GCA_019843815.1 Montemys delectorum | reverse complement strand
CCAGGTCACATGGCCTCCAGTATGGTAACCATGGAGAGAGGTCTCCCTGTAGCCCACTTCACATGGCTTCATCCCGCCTTCTGGCACCGGCACCGTCAAACTCAGCATCTGCACCCCGCAGTAAGAAGCACAAGATACTTCCCTTGGGTGCAGAGGATTGCACCCAGCACCTGGAGGTTGAAGACATTTACTATGTCTGTCTGTCTTCCCTCTGGAATGATGACAGACAGTTGACCTTCCTTTCAACTTGAAATATTTCACACAACTTTTTCCTCCCAGGCCATTCGTAATCCCTGAAGAACGGTACTTTGTGCAGAGGCCAACTTCTACGAGTGATGCAAGTTTTTCTTACCATGCATCTATGAACTTTAAAGTTTCTTCCTCAAAGATCTTGCAGTCTTAATTTCTAATTCATCTTAAAAAATAATTCTCCTCAGACCCTACTGCGTGAAACAATAAATTTGTCTCTATTTCAAAGATTTTGCTGAATAAATCATGACTGTGGGAAAGCATCAGGGCCTCCTATGGGGAAACTGAATGTCTTTTGTTTTAATTTTATGATTATACTTCAGTCAAGTTTATCTTAATTAAAACAAAACAAATGTTGCTTATTGTTTACATTACTGTTGTCAAGGAATGCTAGAGCCCAGAAGATTAAAAATACTTTTGGAGAATTGAAGTCAAAATCCTAAACTAGAAGCCTTGGTTTGAGCAGTGATGTGTCTTTAAATCTGAATTAGTATAGCAGCATCTATCTCTTCATTCAGCACCAACATTGAACAGATTGATCGGACTTTCCACCAGAGAGCCTCTTTTCATCTTTTTACAGAAATGATGTATTCATTTTGTTTTCATTTTTTTATTACATAAATATCTCTGTGTTTGTGAGTCAGTATGTGCACATGAGTGCAGGTACCCTTTAAGGCCAAAAGATAGCATCCAGTCCCCCTGAAACGGAAGTTACAGAGGATTGTGCACCACCATGCGCTCGGTAGTGACCCTGTCTCCTCTGCAAGGGCGGCCAGTGTTATGAACTGCTGAGGCCTCCCTCTCTCAAGCCTTTTCTTGCAATAAGAAAATCCTACTTAAAAAGTAAATCTCAGTCAGTCCTATTGGCTCACCCAGGAGGCAAAGCCTGAGGGATCAGGAGCTCAGGATCACTCTGAACTACATACCAAATTTAAGGCTAGCTTGGGCTTGATGTCCTGAGTCAAAAAAATAAATTAAATCACCGTAATTACAATTTTAAACAATCTTGACATCTTTCCCTTTAAAAATACTTTCAGTTCATCTTACATCATTTGTATGCATTTTGCTTGCAAAGTGTGATTGTCTTGCACTCAAAGCAAACTTAACCCAATAGCCTCCAGTAGGGAAAAGACTAAGTCACATACAGTTTACGCTAATATATCATATTAATAGGCAGTAAACACTGGGTTTTAGGTAACCTTGGTGTGTATCTTTTTTCTCCTCAACAAAATTGAGGATTTCATTTAGCAAACAAATGGATTGACTATTTTTACCACATGAAAAGACTCTGTTAGACATTTTGAACTTTGGTTAAACACTTTAATTCATCAGCTCCCAGGGTCATAGCATGGGCAGGAACATGTTATCACCGAGCCCTCTCCTATAGCTGAGAACGTGTTTTATCTCACCCAGTAGAAGGATCTTGAGTTGCTGTAGTTTCCAGTTCATTCCCAGGGCTTTTTCTAAGTTTTAAAGCTAACTGTAGTAGGTCTTCATAAGAATTAGCTGACAAAATCTAACAGCATACAACAGGCTTGCATTTGATTTCCAGTCAACTTGAACAAAGCAGGCTGCTCACAGTCAGTCTGTGTGCTATGTGCAAGGACCACAGCATACTTCAGCTCAGGATCTGAAAGAGATGAACAGGGAGAAGCATCATTAACCTACAGATTTGGTAAAAGGAGCCACAAACCTATTGCAGGGCATTTGGAAAAAGACATTAGAGATTAACTCTGAGTAGAGCTACACTAATTATACTTAAACATGGAACAGCCAATATGTTGATACCAAATTACTTCTGCTACTTTAAATCACTATTTACCAAGGCTAATAATTATAGAATCTCTTTCTATTAGAGTTGATGTTGAAATAGCTTGTTTTTCTCATTTTTTTAAAATAAATAGTTTAATAGAGAAAGTTGGCATCCCATAGTAACTCAACCTTGGTAAGGGTTGAATGTGCTATTTTAGTCTTGGCTCTTGAATGTTTTAGATTAGTAAGGTCTACAGAGTGTTTCTCTTCTCTAGAAATTAGTTGGAGAAATAGATGAAACCTTGAGATAGAATCAAATCTCTGCCCACTCTCTCAGGGAGGAAGTGCAATATTCTGTGGGCTGAGGAGAGCCCAGTATATAATTTTGTAGAGGATACCAATCGTTAGCATCACTACGTATTTATTGCCTCCGTATTGTGCGTAACTCCATTTCTGTAGATTGTTTTGCTATAACTTAATTGTTGTCGCTGTGTTAATAAATAGAAAAGGTGTTGCAAATGGGTTTTCAGTGAGATAATAAATATTTCTCTGAGATAATAAAGATTTTATTGTATTTAGTTGGTTTTATTTTAAGCTAAATATAGTGTATGCACTCTTTGCACTAAGGAATAAAACCATATTGGCATGAAGAATATGATGGATAGCTATTTTTTATTAGACAGAAGTAATCAGAAAAACAGAGCATTTGAGGGCACAAATAAAAATCTATTTTGTCCACTTCCCTACTTAGTAAAAGCTGTTGTTATCAACTTACTCCTCATAGAAGTACTTCTGTTCAAATTCCTTACTGCCCTTTACTAGCTAACTCCTACAGGTCAGCCCAAGGTTTGCAATTTAACCTGCTATTGTGTCGTTTAGATAGTGAATGTTTACTATCCATGTTCCCCTGAAAGAGAAATAACAGTAACTAAGTAACACTGGTTTGCCAAGTGCCCACCTTGCAGTTCTGCCCCCATTTTCCCAGTGTTGTATCAACATTTCAGGGTACACTTGGTGGATGTTTCTTTTACTGGACTACTGGATATTGACCCCCCCCCCCCCGATTGCTACACGACCATTTCACACTGAGTCATATCGCAACCCACACCTACTTTTTTTTTTAAATGTGAGAATAAACATTTAGTTAGTGTAGCTTATATAACCCCAACACATTGAACTATCGAAGCCCTGGACTCCCATGAGTCTGAGAGCTGATTGGTCTTGAAATGGAGACTGTAATAGTTAATTTTCTGTCGCTATGTTAAAATACCCTGAGAAAATCATCTTTAGAAAGGAAAGAATTCATTTCCATTGATGTTTCTAGGAAAAGAGAGTGTGTCATGGGAAGGAAAACGTGGTAATAATCACAGAAAACATGGTGACAGGAACAGGAGGCTGGCTCATCCCATATTCATCACATCCAGAGAGAGAGAGAGGGAGAGGAGGAAGAGAGGGGGGAGAGGGAGAAGGGAAGAGAGGGAGGGGAAGAGTGGGAGAGGGGAAAGGGAAAGGTATATGTTATAAAGCCTCAAAACCCACCCCCCAGTGACAGACTTCCTACAGCAAGAATCCATGTTCTAAAGCTTCAGATTACTAACCAATGACCAAGTACTCACACGGAGCTGATAGGAACATTTCTCAAAGGTACCGCACAGATCTCAGACTAACAAAAATAAATTAACCCTTTGAGCCTTACTATCCTACAAAACGGTGGTATGTGTTTATTTCAAAGACAACACCTTTGCAAATGTAGATTTATAAGGTGTGCCCACTATGATGAGAATCAGTACTCAGACCTGTATATCTGCTATTATCCTTTTCCCCATAAAACAAATATAAGCATTTGCATATCAGTTTGATATTGTGTTTACTTGTTATTCCCATTCACATAAATAGTGCCATCAATACTTTCAAAGATTGTGAGCTATTTATGAGTAGGAAATAAAGTAATTATGTACATGTATTTAACCTTTCAGTGTTCACCTTAAACATCACCTGTATGCTTAGCTGGACCTAGCATAGCAAGTAACAGACAGCTAGGATCAAGGATGCATTGGGAGAATAAATAACGAACATGCAGACATTTTGATAGACCTATAGACACAGAGAAGAAAAAAGAATGAACTTTCACCTGTATCCTAGAAATATGATTAATTGAAAACATAGTTTTATGCAGTATTATCAAGACCTAAGCCAAGCAGACCTATGTGAAATCTAGACAATCAAGCTGACATTGTGATCTGACAATGTGTATGACATGATGTTCCCAACTTGGCCGGTTTCCTTGGTCTCACCCCTTCTCTATAATGCCTACCTGTGTTCACAAACTATGTCTTTCTCTCTCTTGATTCCCTAAACTTCCTATTTCTCTCTGGGACCTGGGACCCCCAAACAGCAATGGATTGTCTTCTTTCTCATCTGTGCTGCCCCACAGAGCCCCTACTGAAGGGGTCTTCCATTCCTGCCTCTGACTTTTCTTTCACTGTCTCTAGCCTAATATGATCCAATAGAAACATCACATGGCCTAGTATTTTTTTCAAGTCACAAAATAATAGAAAAAGAAGCAAATGTAGAAATATATTTAAACATTTAAAAAATACTCACCTTATCGTTTATTTGTGTAAATGTGATGTTACGTGTACCATTTATCTGTGTGCGTGTATACACTACTATAGGCTGGTGATGGAGGTTAGAGGGAGGGGTTGGATCCCTGAAGCTGCAGTTATAGGCTGCGGTGGGCAGCCTGATGTGAGTGCTAAGAACCAAACTCGGGTCCTTTGGAATACCAACTAGCAAGTGCTTCTAACTGCTGTGCCGTTTCCAGCTCTTCTGTCTTATAAAGCAATGGCAGAAGTATTATGTCAACATGTAGGGACTGTTATTGAGATGCTTCATATTGTGCCTATGACAAACCTTCTCAGCAAGGTGTGAATCGTAATTTAGCCAACCTTAGTACATAAATGGCAGTGGGTGTCCAATGGCCACTGTACTGAACAGCTCAATGCTAGGTTGTGAAAAACAATATACTAAACTAAATCTAAAGTAATATAGCAGCTAAATGTAAGAATGACAATTGTAAATTCTCAATGGAAAATAACAAAGAGGGCCTGGAGAGATGGCTCAGTGATGAAGTGCACAGGCTACTCTTCCAAAGGTCTCAGGTTCAATTCCCAACATGCACATGGTGGCTCACAACCATCTGCAACTCCAGTTCCAGGGGATTTGATGCCCTCTTCTGGCTTCCATGGACACCTAACATTCCCATGGTGCACAGATAGGCCGGTGCACAAATATACATGCAGATAAAATATCCATACACATAAATTAAAATAAAGAATAATTTTTAAAGTTGTAGATAGTTTAGAACATGTTAACAGAATACTGTTCTTGTTTACACTGTTAGAAACAGATTGTCCCAGATATTTAATAAGCTATCAGTATAAAAGCCTCAAATGACTACATGAACTTTTCTTTCTGGTAATCTATCAGGTACTTTTGTATTTAACCAGTATCCCTTGAGCTGAGTGCATCAGCACCATCTATTTCCTTAAATAGTCAACAGCCAGAGAGACTAGAATTGACAGCTGCAATGGAAAAGGTTGGCCCGAAGAGAATTAAAAAACACAGATTTTAAAAAAAGAAAAGAAAAAGAAGTCCTGTAGTAGCTAGAAGCCTCTCTTTGAAAATGTCATCTGTGTTTACATTTAATTGAGATGGCAGTGTCTGTCTCTTTACTCTTCCTCACCATTGGTTAAAGTAAAGATGCTTCCCCCAGAGACTCCGCCTCTCCTGGCCTCTCTCAGGACATCATCTCTTCTTCTATTCTTCAATGCTTTCTTTATCCTTTCCTTCATTTCCTCTAGAACTGCAGGAGCTTCTGAAATTTACATGATTTTAAGTGTATTTTACCAATCACGACAACAAATTGGAAAATACTTAGTGTTTAACTCATATATTTAATATGCATGAGGTGTTATTTCAACATGTTGTCAAAATTGATATTGAGAGACAGCAGCAATCCTTCATCTCAGAAAGGCCGGTTTTTATTTAATACAGCATGTTTTAAAATAATTTTGCCCATCATGTAATTTGAATTTGGAAAAAAAATTTACAGGGAAAAATATTGAGAGACAGAAAGAAACAATGCAGATCCATACACCCAAAATACAAAATGAGGGCTTATATTTAATTTTCTTATCTGTTTCATTGAAAATAGATTTTTAGTACAGTATATTCTGATTATGATTTCCTCTCTCTCAGCTCCTCGAAGAGCTGTACTTTTTCTTTCTGTCTCTCATTAGGATGCAAACGGACACCTGAAAATGTATTCATAATAATAAAATCAATTAAACAAAATTTTCTTGTTAATCTTTTGATCTAGATATTAATATATTGGTTCTAAGGAAGATGGTGTTTAACTCTAGATAGCTAAGTTTAATTGCTGTACCTAATCTAATAGACCTGGTAAATATATCTGCAAAATGCACACAGTTTCCACAGCATTACTCTGCACACTGAATAAAACAGTCCCCACAGGCATCTTGGCATCAATTAGCCCACCCTGCAGCATGCTGAGGTGGCTGGCTGAAACCAACTCTGACCGTGTACAGAGTATCATTTAATTTAATATGCCTATTTATAATTAATAGAAATAATAAATAGAAAATTTATAATTTTCTACCTTAATGCACTAAAATTCTAGTATGTTGTCATATATAGCTAGAGATGCATATTCTCTTTCAACATTCATTAGTATATATATATATGTATATGTATATATACACATATATATGTATATGCACATATGGTAGGATAAACATGAGTGCATGCATGCACTCACAGCTTACCATTACTAGACTGTATCAGACCCAGTTTTAAGTAAACAAGGCAACAAAGTCATCAGGGAAGCATGCCTTGACACAGTGTGGTCATGACTCAGTGTGACCTTGACACAGTGTGGCCTTGACACAGTGTGGCCATGACTCAGTGTGACCTTGACACAGTGTGGTCTTGACACAGTGTGGCCATGACTCAGTGTGGCCATGACTCAGTGTGACCTTGACACAGTGTGGCCTTGACACAGTGTGGCCATGACTCAGTGTGACCTTGACTCAGTGTGACCTTGACACAGTGTGGCCATGACTCAGTGTGACCTTGACACACTGTGGCCATGACTCAGTGTGACCTTGACACAGTGTGGCCATGACTCAATGTGACCTTGACACAGTGTGACCTTGACTCAGTGTGGCCTTGACACAGCGTGACCTTGACTCAGTGTGGCCTTGATGCAGTGTGGCCTTGACACAGTGTGACCTTGACACAGTGTGGCCTTGACACAGTGTGGCCATGATTCAGTGTGACCTTGACACAGTGTGACCTTGACTCAGTGTGGCCTTGACACAGTGTGGCCTTGACACAGTGTGACCTTGACTCAGTGTGACCTTGACTCAGTGTGACCTTGACTCAGTGTGACCTTGACACAGTGTGTAGTATTTTGTAAAACTATAATTATGCTTCTCCTTCTTCCTCTCCAGGGATCATTGTCTAGGGAGCCACAAAATATTCCAGAAAAATAAATCTGTTGTTCCACTTCATCTTCAGAAGAACAGGGACACTATGGGAAAATTGTCTCGGAAGGTAAGACTCTCTGAATGTGGGTTTCAGTTTGCCACAATGACATCTTTAAGGACGACAGTTTATCTTGATGGCTCGCTGCCAAGTTGGAATTACTTAGCTTAATGAGCAGGTGTTTATTTCAGTATAGTTATTAAAACAAGATAAAATATTGTCATAAAATACCTTAATAATACAGACTGAAACAATAACATGAACTTGTAACTGCAACCTTAAGGTGAGAGACTGGACATTTGTCTCATACACCTCAAACATCAAAAGTTGAAGTCTTGACCTTCAAGGGGTAGGATTGGGAAACAAAGTCAAATAGTAGCCCCTTACATTTAGAAGAAATCAGAGAGCAGGGCTCTTATGAAGTCAATACCCACTTAAGAAAAGGTTAGATTTCCCCCCCACCTTTCCTTCCGCCATCTCTATTGGAATACAGCCTGATGACAACAAACTTTATTTTAGTCAGATGCTCTCCTTAAACGTAAACCTTTTGGCCACTACGGTTTTAACACACTCAGTATATGATACTTATGGTAGTATTTAGCTATAGCATCCAGGATGACTAATACACTCAGCTCACCTAGCCACTTAGTTTCTTAAGAGAGCAGTCTGTGAGAGACCTATTGAGGTCACCACGTGCACACACTCCCACATGCACACTTAGAAGCCGAAAGAAACACGAATGTAAATGAGAACTGCTACTGCTGGCAGAAAAATAACACCATTCTTATCCTGTTGGAAGACTCTTTATGTCCCTGTCAGTGTTGCTTAAATCTGGCTGGATTAATATTCATAACTGCATATACTAATGTGCTGAGAAAGGGATGGGTCGCCTTAATGATACAATTTCATGCTGTAAGATGTGAATTTTATTCCCTGTGTGATGTCTTGAAATACTCCCAACCCAAATTGCGCAGTTTGCATGAACTTTGATATTTTGTCAGGTTTCATCTACAGAATCTTCCAATTACCTGCTTTAAGCAAAAACTCCCAATGCTCTGTCATTTCCATCAGATAACAGATTTCTCACATGTGATTTATATATATATATATAGTATGAGGTGTTTCATCATAAAAAAAAATGTTAGGTGGCACATCAGTTTGCAATATATCAGTGTGGAATATAACATAATGAGGCCAAAAGAGAGCTGTTTAGAAATCTCTCCCGGATCTGTCTCTGGCTCAGGTATTGTTGACAGGTCTGGGGCTGGCTGTACATCTAAAATCTAGACAGAGTAATACCGCAGAGTCCAACTGATACCTCACCACTAATGAGCTTATGTTTCTTCAAATTTCCCTCCATGTTGCTGAAAGAGCTAAAATCATAATATTTTATTGCCACACGGGGACACGGGGAAGGAAGAAGAAATGTGTGACTCTAATTTGCATGTTGATAAAACAATTTTTTGACTGTTATAGCTTACAGATCACTGGTGCTGTGGTTCACATAAATTAAAGTACTCAGAGGCTGGTGATGGCTCGGTGGTTGAGAGAACTTTAGTTGCTCTTGCAGAGGACCCAAGTTCAATCCTCAGGCTTCATATACAGCTGCTGACAACCACCAGTAACTTCAGTTTCAGAAGATCCAATGCCATCTTCTGGCCTTCACAAACACCAGCATTCACGAGCACATACATATATATAATCACACACACACACACACACACACACACACACACACACACATGCACACTTAGTTATGAGCTAAAAAACCTTTACTCCAAGGTCTATCTTAAATCCATACAGTGCTCATAAACTGACATATATGCACAAAGCATGTGTTTTTACCTGAGATACTTTATCCAAAACATTTAATATTCATAATTCTATTGGTCAAATGCTAACAGAGACAATAGCCCATTGTAATTCTCTCAGATTTCAGACACAGAACTAGTGAGCTTACATTTTTTTTTTCCTGAGACCGGGTTTCTCTGTGTAGCCCTGGCTGTCCTGGAACTCTGTAGACTAGGCTGGCCTCAAACTCAGAAATCTGCCTGACTCTGCCTCCCAAGTGCTGGGATTAAAGGCATGTGCCACCACTGCCCGGCATAAGCTTACATTTAAGCTGATCCATGAGACTTCAGAGCCTTTGCACTATGCCACCAACTTACGTAGGAGAAAGGCTTTGATTTACACACAATCTCCATTTGGATTTGAGCTAAGAGGATAACTGGTCAAATTTTTCATTCCTTGTCTGTGATTTTCAGAGTAGAGTCACTTAGGATGAGGGTTCTGATCTGTGGCTCATTTCTCCATGATGGCTGATGATGGAGGTCTCAGCCCACTGAGGGTGACCTCATCCCTAAGCAGGTTATCTGGAGTTATATAAGAAAGCATGTCACGGAGACAGAGCCAATAAGAAGCTCTCTTCCACGGCCTGATCCTGGTTCCTGTCTCCAGATTCCTGCCTTGGCTTCTGTCCATTGTGGACTATAAAATATAACATGGAACAAACCTTTAACCCCACAAGCTGCTTTTGGTCAGACATTCATCACAATGACAGAGAAGCTAAGAAGGACAATGTGTATTTTCGGTAACTTTATTTTGTTTTCTGCAGCTATATCTACCCTGCACAAAGCCTGGGACACCATAGAGATTCAATAATGCTCCACATTCCATATACATTAGGTTGCTAGTATGGACTACTGTTCTTTAACTTATTAAATAGATGAAGTGGAAAAGAAACAGGTGGGAAATGCTGTTATCTCCCCACCATCTGTAACTTGAAGCGCCAAACAGTGAAGAGATCAATAAAATGGTTGGCAGTCTCACAGCTGGTAAAAAGGGAAGCAAAAGCAGGCCAGTTACTGAACACACCTCGTAGTTAATGAACCCTGGTGCAGTCGTCCTCGTGGTGTGCAGGCAGAAGCGCATAGCTGAGCTGAGGTACACAATGTGCAGCTGCAACGGTAAGTTCCCAGTTTCAGTGTGAAGTTGGAATCATTGCATCCAGGGTTCTTTTAAGTGCTTCACCGTAGCTTTACTCTTGAGGCTTTCCTTCCTATAGCAAACACAGATTTCTCTACCATCTCAGAAAGATGGGCCAAGAGTGTAGCAGGAACGGCAGGGCCGCCTCTCTGTAAGCACCAGGGGCCACACAGTCGCAAAAGCATCGCCTACAGGAGGACCTAATTGAGGACTGGAGACCAGGATTGCTGGTGCAGACAATGCCAGCCAATCAGGAACTGCTGTTTAGAAGCGATGCTTTCTTGGACTAATGGGGCACACGTGGAAGGTAGTAAAGGAGCTGGCGGCAGTGTTCAGGGAACTTGGTGTGTCGTCTTTTCACCTGCTGCCAGAGTCTGTGTCTTTGACTCTGTGCCACCTCACCTCCAACTCCCAAGGGCAGGTTGTGTCAGGTGGTGAGTTGTCCAGGGCACAGGCAACACAAGAGGAGAAGTGACGTTTCAATTCCTGGCAGTGGTGCTGTTTATTAAGTAATGTGATAATAATAATAATAATAATAATAATAATAATAATAATAATAATAATAATAAACAATAATAATAATAATAATAACAACAACAACAACAACAACAGATGGACCTCTGTGAGTTCATATCCATCCTGTTCTAAGTAGTGAGTTCTAATTCACCCAAGATATACGGTGAGACCCTGTCTTCATAATAAAAGTAAATAAAGGTTAAAAACATAAAAATAGACAACATGCTTAATGACAAAGCTACTAGTGTATCCTTCATTCTTCCAATGAGTGCTCTGTCTATGCCACTTCTATTAAGAAGCCCCCCATGCTTATGAATAGAACAGTGAACAGAGTTGACAAGGTACCCTTTCAAGATGGATGGCATAGAGGGCAGTCAACTGCTCCGGCTCCCAGTGGAGAACCATGGTAACCTTCACACAAAGTAAGAGAAAAATATTCAGTGTGCCTCTCTCTCCAATCCTGGTCTCTTAGGATACATCCAGTATTACTTTTGAAAGGAGAAGATATGACATTTAAAAAAAATAAGAGTAAACAGCTAAGAAACATCACACTCAATATCTGAATTGTTAAAACCACAATGGTATGGTGTGAGCAAGCCTGGGTCTGACAATCCCTTCAAGACCATGACCCCAGTGATCTAATGACTCCAACTTCTTCCTATATCTTAAAGGCTCCACCTCACCCCAAGTAGCCCAACCTGGGGATCAAGCTTCAGCATATGGGCCTTTGAGGAAACACTCAGGGTGTAAACTACACCAACCATACTGTTTATCATAATATCAACAATTTTGACATGTCACAAATTTTGTCGTCAGGTTTCAGTACCCATAAATTATAATTTTAGTGGCAAATCCTACAAATGATCGATGAAATAAAATGATAGTTACTGTATTGTTACTTTTCTATTGCCTTGACAAAACACCATGATCAAGGCAACATATAAAAGAAAGCATTTAACTGAGGGATCTACGTGCCTGGAGGTTAGTCTGTGACCAGCGTAGGAGGGACCATGGCAGTGGCGAGGCAGACAGGCATGGTGCTTGTGTCATAGTTAGAAGCTTACATACCACCCATAAACAGAAGGCAGAGAGGGTACTAACGGGGAACAGTGTGGGGTTTTGAAACCTCAAAACTCAACCCCCTCAAATGGTACCACCTTCAACAAGACCACACCTCCTCATCCTTCCCAAACAGTCCCACCAACTGGTAACCATGCATTCAAACCCATGCACCTAAGCGGGGCATTCTCATTCACACCAACACAGTTACTGTCATAGTCAGCCTCAGCTCTCTACTTGAAATAATGTAGAGTCAGCTGGTAAAAGGGAAACTCGGCTGATGGAGACTGACTTGTAGCTCTGTCTGTGGTGCATTTTCTTGACTCTTAGTTGATGGGGAAGACTCCAGCCCATTGTGGGAAGGAACATCCATGGAAAAGTGAGCCTGGGCTTCGTATAGAAGCAGCAAGACAGCAAGCAGTGTTCCTCTGTAGTGTGGGCTTCACTTCCTGCCTCTTGGCTTCTTCCTTAAGTTCCTGCTTGCCCCCCCCCTCAGTGAGGTAACCCTTAAGTCAAATACACCCTTTCCTCCCCAAGCTGCTTTTGGTCATATTTTATCGCATCAACAGAAAACAAACTAGGATGGCTGTTTCCACTTTGACATGAGTTTTACAGTTTTCTTTCTTGGACACATGTGGAATGCTGATGAATTTGATACAACTGATGCAGCTTGTCAGCTTGTACTTCTTTGTTATTTAAATTACTACACTTAAAACAACTGGTCTTTATTTGTATAGTCTTCACAAACAGTATGTCCTTTCTTAATTCTGCTTTTAAAGTAATACTGAGTCCTCTTTGATTTTCGGAATTTCAATTGTAAACATTTATGAGCAATATATTGTCCTTCTGGGAAGACTGTAAATTTAGTTAGCTTCCTGCATTCCACTAGAAATAGCGTCATTATTATCACCTGATTAAATTTATTGTACTTGTGGCTTTTCAGTAATCACCTTAGTGCTTCATGAAGCTCAATTTATCTCCGATGCTGCAATTCTTCAGAAAGTAACCTAATGGTCTTTAGAAATCAACTTGGATTTCAAAAATTATAATGCTCCCACCTCAATGAAAAATGATGTAAATAACTGAATACCTCTCTTTTAATATTTCAATTCTCTTTAGATTTCTTTCAAATGTGATCAAAGGTGCTGTCAAAACTGTCTAAGCTAATCACGAAAACAAGATTTTCTTCTACTGCATAGGCTATTCACAGAACAACTGCAGTAACCCAGTTTTTTCAAGACAAAATCTTACAATGGAGCCCAGGCTGACTTCCAGCTCACAATCCTCCTGCCTCATTATCTCAAATTCTAATGTCATGGGCCTGTACAACCAGAACTGGCTTAGCAATAGATTTTACATGAGAAAAAAAATTAATTTGTTTTCCTTAATACCATGTCAGCTTTAGAGAAAATAAATTACCTTGTGAAGTGCACAGTGAATTTCATGGCAACTTAGGGTTTTCTCCATCTTTTCTAGATACTTTAAAGAGTATTTCTAGGGACCAGAGAGATGGCTCAGTGGTGAAGAGCACTGCTTGCTCCTCCAGAGAACTCCAGTTCAGTTACAGGTGGTCACACAGCAACTACAATCTCCCTCGATTCTGGTTCCCCTGGAGCTAGCTTGCTCTACTGGCTTCAGCCATTGCATATATATGATGCATATGAGTATAAGCATGAAACATTCATACATGTAAAATTAATAAGCATTTGAAATAAGCATCCCTGATAAATGACATTAGGGGAAAAAAGACCAATATCCTTCTCCCCCAAATCTACCTGGAGACGAATGAAGCTTTTACAGCGGATCTGTTTAATGTGGAGGCATGAAAATGGCTGTATTTTAGACTTTGCTCTTCAGTAAATAAAAGTTATCTACATGTTTGTTGTGATTTAACATCTGTGGACATCGAAGTTCTACATGTTACACCATCTTAACAACATTAGTTTTCTAATAAATGTCTTAAAACATTTATTATATCACACACACACACATACATACACACACATACATACACACACACACATACACACACACACACATACACACACACACACACACACACACACACACACACACACACACACACACTTAAATTCTTCTGCCTCTATTCCAGTAAACATTCTTGCAAAACCTGTGCAAAAGAGATTAGAGTGGCTTACCCTTCGTCATAATGGCATCAGTTGACCACACGAGGGCGACAAATTCAACTGTCTCTCTCCTGTCTCTTTTTAAAAACCCTTTGTAATTTCTCGTTTTACCAAAAATACCAAACATAACATAAACTTTAGCTTACTCTGTTTCGAAAAGGAAAATACCAGCATCACTATTTCTGTCTTGGGTGACTCTCCTGCAAACCCCTATCTCTTTAACATTTCCGCAATTTCTAACTGTGGTCTCTGAAACTATTGTTGTTGCCCTTACTCTTTCCATGTCCCGTCGCTTCTTTTTAGCCTACTGGCCAAAGTAGACAGCATGAAAATTAATTCACTGTTGACACATCTATGACTTTTTTCTGACTTTTTCTGTCAGGAGCACAGGCAGTTTTAAAAATAGGCACAGGTCACCCAGGCTATAAGAAACAGGTTTCCTCTTCTTCTTCTTCTTCTTCTTCTTCTTCTTCTTCTTCTTCTTCTTCTCCTTCTCCTTCTCCTTCTCCTTCTCCTCCTCCTCCTCCTCCTCCTCCTCCTCCTCCTCCTCCTCCTCCTCTTCTTCCTTCCTTTTTGTAAGAAACAGGTTTTAACAAGGAAATGTGTTGCCCTCATGGTTGATGCCATTAGGTAAAGGATCGCCACTGTGAGCACTTGTCCATAAGATTTGCGTGAATGCTTACTGGGGAAGAGGCCACAGGATCAAGGTGTATGTGTGCATGTGCATGCATTCGTATGTTCGTGCACGAGTGTGTGTGTGTGTGTGTGTGTGTGTGTGTGTGTGTGTGCTTGAGCACCTGTGTATAGGAGCCATAATATTTTAAGATAGATGATTCCTGCTGATTGGAAGAAAAATACATCACCAATTAACTCCTAGAATCTATAGTTAACAATGGCTGTAATTTATTCCCTGCATAAAGAGAGTCTCTTACAGCGACATTTTAGCAGCAGAACACTGTAAAGCTGGGGGAAAAAGATATTTAGATGTCTTCTGTCAGTCATCTGGCAGGTTCAGTGTCATGCTGTGATGGCTTGCTTGGTGTACACAACAAAAAAGAAAAGATAGAGCGAATAAGAGGGGAGGAGGTCTGAGAAGTAGGAAAGGAAGAAGAGGGAGAAGGGGAAAGAGAAGAGGACGGCGCGAAAACTGATGTCAAAAACTTGCCTTCCTCCTTCTGAGGAGAAATTGTTTGACCTTGGTGATAGGCCGATGTCTTCCCAGGGCCCTCTGGGTTTACCCTCCTCCAAGGCTCAGCTTCCTGCTTCACTTGGAAGGAGGGCTCACGCAGTTAAGGAAAGTAGTGGAAGTTATTTAAAACAAAGTATAAAAATGATGAATTGAGGTTATCAAAAGAGCTGAATGAAGTGACAGCAGGAAGCGCTAGGCCTATTTTCATCTCCTCATTCCTATTCAGTCTATAAATATTAATATATTCTGCTGTCTGTCTGCAGAGTGAAGATGACCACAGTCCGTTTCATCTGAACCAACTTCTAGAATTTACACATATCTGGAAAATATCCAGGTGAGCTGTTCTATTGTATCCCAAGACTCTCTTCTCCCTGCGTTCTCAGATGCCAGGTCACAGCATCTTTTCAGTCAATTGTAAATACTGTCCCTTCGCCGGCTCCGGCTCCATTTCAGCTACAGCGCTTTACTACGTAACTCCCCTTGGCAAACTCTGGTAATAATTATCTATTCTTCACAGCTACTCAGCTTTACTTGAGCAGCTGCTAGCACCTTGCAGAATAATATAACTTTTATTTTGAAATATCTTTGCTGCCAGTTATTACACTCCAAAGGATTTCTTCTTTTCTTACTCACTTTGTGAATCTGGGTATTCATGTAACTCAGCTCTTTGTGAAAACCAAATTCGCACACCTTGAAAGCCACCATTTCCTGTTTAAAATTCCTCCTGGACCTCCCTGCTATAATTGGTATGTCACAAACAGAGGACTGGGAATTCAAATTCGGAAACTCAAATGACAGGAATTGGGCACCTCATAATCGATCCTCACACCTAAATGCATGCTCGTGTTGCTCAGAATAGATGCATCAGCAAAAGATGCATCAGAAGGCATCAGGGCTATAGGTTGGGTTTTTCTGGAATTAAATTGTTATGAGAAAAAAAAAACAAACAGGAAGAGCGTGGGGTGTGGGAAGTGGAAGTCAGGTGTGTTTGTGTGGGAGTGAGAGTGTCATAAGTCTCTAAAGCAAAGCCTGCTATAAAGTTACTTAAATTGGTTTGTGGCATATTCATAACACATCACTCTGTGAAGCCATTGCATATTTTAAACACATTTTCTCACCTGAGTCTTTCTTTAAGTCTGTGGTGACCCATCTTCTCTGCTTCCGAATCATGGAAAGCAAGGCTCTGGGAGGTTGGATAACAGCCCCCAGGCTCCTAAGTCACCTCTGGTGTGAATGCTGGACCCACATGCAGTGGAACCATTGAAGGCCGCATCATCACATTGAATCATAGGATCTCCGTGTTGTCTTTGCCCAGAACCACTCCCATTTCGTCCAGGTTCACTCTGTATCAGTACATGTGGTTAGGACTGAAAAGGACTTCCAACATCATCCAATCCAAGAGTTTTCTTCATATGTAGTTACAAGAACCACATACAGATTGCTGGCAATATTAACTAAGGCCGCAGCTTCATTTTTTACAAAATAAATCTACCCACAGGTCATGGAGAAACAAACACCACAGAGGGAATCCGGAAGTAAGGTAGAGAGACAACCTAACCCATTTCTAACACACTCCTGACGAGGACACTCCTGGGAATCAAAGTCTACCATTTCCAGCTTGCCTACCTGAGTATTGTTACTTGAGCCTAGTTCTCGGGACCATAGGTGTTCACTGGATGAAGTCAGGGCAAAGCAAAAGTCTTCCTACAATAAATGGCAGAGGGTCTCCAACAGGGACAGCCTAGGTTCAGACTAAACCCCTCCCCCTTTAGACTCCACCCTGAGAGTGGTGGATAGTAATCTGGGAAGGGAGAATAAGAGGCCACACACCAACACTCTCCCTCCTTTATTACATATATTATTATATCTTTTATTTGCCTGATATATATGTTGTCTCAGAGGCTTACTGCCTCCATCTGCTAACCTAGGCCTAATCCTGGTAGCTTCTAGCCTCCATACAAATAAAATCTAGGCCTAGAATGTTTTCAGCCTTTGAGACTTGCTGCTGAATAAGTTCACCCCTTCCTGGTTATTTCTGAACTCTGGCTAGCTGGTTCAACTCAGTTGTTCTGGCTCAAACTCCTCTCCAAGATGACTGATTCAATCTGGCTTCTCTGACCTTCTACTGAATTTCTCTGCTTGGCCTCATACTAACTGCTAATTTGTTCTAATCTTCTGGCTCTTCTCATTCTCTGGCGTATTCTATCTTCACCTGTGTGTAGCTTGTTCTCTCTCTTTCACCTATCTCTGTACAACTGTCCCAATAAATCTGCCTCCTACCTCCTTTCTCTGGCCTGTTCTCTCTTAAGTAGCTTCTCTGTTCTCTCTCTTGTTGTGAGAATTGAGCATATACTAGTCTGTCAAATCTTTCTCTGACTCATCACTTTGCCTGCCACTCAATTAGACATCACTTTCAAACACATGTGCTTCCTTCTATAAGTTAACTCTACCTTCTTTGTTTGGGATTAAAAGTGTGTTCTAAGGACATTCAGAGAGATTAAAGGAGTGTGCTAAGGCTGAGCTACACCACAACTAAAACCAGGTATTTTGTTTTTTTTTCCCAGTAAATAACACAGTTTTGACGTTTTTCAGTGTAATCAAGCAAGTTTCCTGCAACATTATAGGAACTAAAACAGTAAAGTTAAAACAAAGTAATATAGACACAGTAAGGCAGACAGGACCAAAGCCAGATCGAAAGATGAGTACTTCAATTTCTAACCCATCTCTCCTCAGCGTGACCTGGCACAGGTTCCTCACAGCCTCATAACAATTGTTTACTTTAGCTTTCTGTGAGACCGTGTTTGCCTCCCTGTCTGCACTGTGACCCCAGGGGTCCATCCACTCAGGTAAGGAGCAGTAAGGGTCAGCAAGACTGCACTCGAATAAGATTCCGGACTACACACCAAAATCTCTTCTCACTAAAACAGGGCCATCACACCCTTGATGTCAAGAGAAACGACAGAGGGTATCTTTGGGTCTCTGCCTTCTTTCTTTTAACTATTTCTTACAAGTTGAGAAAGATTATTGACCATCAATATTTCCAATTATTTTTCTTCTCTATTAGACGGATATAATATTTACACGAAAAGTGAAGGAACAGATGTGTTCTTGGAGGTCCTTTTAACATTAGGAACATATTTTGCATGAAAACACACTTTTCTCTTCTTACCACTTCACTGGTTTGTGTAGACTTTATGTATTTTGTCTTAAAATGACAGCTGAATAGATAAGGGGGTGACACATGAGAAGAAAGCTACTGGAAAATATATTAATGGGTTTTCCAGGTAGGTTTTTGTCTGTAACTCATTATTAAATTTGGCTCAAGAGTTTTCGGGACAAACAATATAAAGATAATAACATTTTAGAAAGTGCTCTGAGCAGCAAAGTCGACAGAACCTCTGCTCTAACCATGCACATCCCAACTAAACACAGTTAAATCTGGAACAATAAATAAGCTTGAGAGAGAATGAAGGCAGTGATCTGTTGCCCAAGACAGCCCCATTCATCATAAATACCTGCCAAGTGATTTTTATGACAGGATATTTAGTATTTCTTAATGCTAACATTTATCATTATCCGCTTATACATTTGGATTTTTAGAGCAAACTATCTCTCCTCTGGTCTTACATCAACAAAGTTTCTATGACCCTAAAATATGTGATCATTTTCCCTTGCTAACAAACAAGAGTTTAGTCTTGTAGTAGACACTTACTTTGTATCCTCATAGTCAACTCAACATTGACAAGGTCTACCTGGAGATGGTGCCACTGAGGACTCAGAAACCATTAGAGACTCACCCATTACGATTCAGATGCTAAGAGAGCTTATGCTTGTGATCAACCATCTCTAAATTGAGGCATCATTTCCCTTCCCTGAAAGTCATGATGGTTTCAGAGACTCAAAGGTACATGTTGATACTTATAAGGCATTGCAGTGGTCAGGGATGAGAGGATTCAAAAGAGTAAAAAAGGATCCAGAGACTCCAATTCTCTAAGGCACACTAACCTCCAGGAAGCAGTTGGAACCTTTCCAAACACTGGCCCTTTGGACTTCCAAGGGGCCTTCATAATATGTACACAATCAATCATGTAACTGGCTATCTTAACTATTTTTCTAGGTACTGTAATAAAATGCCACGGCACACAAATCACTTAAGAAAGGAAAGGTTTCCTTTGCAGTGGTTCACAATTTGAGCATAAACTCTATCATGGCAGAGGAATCAAGGCAACAGAAGTTTGAAGTAGCTGGATCTATGGCTCTGTGCTCAGGAAGAAGAGAGATGCAAAAGCTGGTCTATGTCTCAATGATGTCAACAAAGAATGGTGCCACCTATGTTCAGGGTGGATCTTCCCAATTCAATTAGCTTAATCAAGATAATCCCTCATAGATAAGGCCAGAGGCTAACTTAATATGAATAATCCATCATAGGCATGCCCCAAGACAAGTCTCCTAGGTAACTCCAAATCCAAGTGTCCTGGATGGCTCCAGATTTTGTCCTATTGACTATTAACACTACACACTGGTAAATGGTGACTAATCTTCAACTCCCAGAGACTGCGGAAAGACCAGACACTAACCTTACTGGATGTTTTTGGTGACAGCTCCTACATGATAGAAAGAAAGGGTTTATTTCAGCCCACAGTTCAAGGTTAGAGTGGAGAAGTCACAACCACCAGAGTTTGAGCAGCTGGTCAGAAAGCATGCACAGTAAAGGAGAGATGGAGATGTATTAATGCTCAGCCTACCCTCTGCATCTTATACAATCCAGGATCCCCCTTCCCATGGAATGGACCCACCCACAACTTGCGATTCTCTTTCTCTCAACAAAACCTAAATCAAGATAGTCCCAGGAGCCTTTTTTCCTAAAGTCATTTTATATTCTGTCACCTTGACAACTAATACAATCATAGTATGTAAGTTATAAACTATGAACTTTATAAGAATGGTGGGCTTGTGAAATATATGCTGGTTTAAATATGTCTTAAAGGATAAGTGACCAAATGTGATAGAATGTAGGGAGTTGATGCAAGAATTCATTGAATTGGTTCTAAAATTCTATGAAATTAAAATAATTTCAAGGTACAAATTTTAAGTCATATCAAGTAAACTGTGCTCTGCCTAATAGAGAATCATGGAAAAATTGGAACTTGTGATAGATGTCTGTATTAAATGTGTGATATTAATTTTCTACACAAATTTAACCAAATGTTTTGTTTTTATCTTTGTAGACAGTGCCTCTCCACAGTAATGAAAAAATACAACCTCCATGTCGAACATCTGTTGAAAACCCAGGTATTGGCTTCCATAGCCTTAGCCATCTATTTAATGAACATTTATTAACCATCTCCTATTTTTCTTAAACTTTGCAAATTTCTTAAGAAATACAGATGAATAAAGCAGAGTTAACATTTCAAGGGGATCTCCATCCTACCATGAGAATATAAATAAGTTAAAGGAAATATGCAGTAAAATGCTGTAGATGTTACCAAAAGCTATGTGCATACAGAACAGACAGACACACACACACACACACACACACACACACACACACCACAAAGACAAAAAAAAAACCCACCAACTAGCATCATACGTTTCCATTGTTTGTTGCAATACAAGTGTGTGTTTCCTGGTCATCAGTGGGAAACCTTAAAGAAAGGTGGAAAGTAGAGAAAACATTCAGCAAAGAAAAACAGAAACAGAAACTGATGAACTGAAGAACTACCTGGTGTGTTGGAAACTACATTAAATTTTATACTACTTCAACTGGATTCAAGGCTCAAGGCTGGCAAGAGTTATGTAGATTCCTTTGGATCTTATATAACTAAATAATGCCTTTTTGATTTATCAGCTGATGGCAGAGGCCATGGTTCATAGTAGTGGAATGGCTGGTGGGTGATTAGGAAGGCATCCCATTAGCTCAAGGTGATAATGAGGGCCCAGTCCAGCATCATGCTGCAGGTCAGAGATGGGGTGAAATGTGAAATTTGCATGATTGGGTGAAAGCCTAAAATAACAGCAGATTTCCTGGCTGCAGCTGACTGCATGGAGAGATCAATTCCAGAGAATAATGAGGAGGGGAAAGAATGGCTCAGCAGGAGAGAAGGATGGGTTCAGTCCAAGGCTACTAAAATCCAGGCACCTGCTGGGTCTCCGAGTTGTGATCTCCATTAGGCATATCATTTCTGAGAGCTGCTCTTAGGGAGGGCTGGCATTTCACAAGGAAGTCAGGAGAACACCTTACACAAAGCCCTGCCAATCAGATCCTAACTTTGATCAGGTGCTGGCTCCTTTTCTCATGAACCAGTGGGATCAACAGGTCCTTGAGAGGATGCAGCTCTCAGGCCACTGACTATGCCTACAGGAATGAGCTTTAGTGGAATTTTGAAGTGGATGCTGAACTTGTATATGAATGTGAATTCTATACAAATAATTACCAATATGGGGATGTCAATACAATTATACACCTCATTTTCCTGCCAGAAGTTTAGTACTCTTTGTATCACAAACAATTATCTTTCTTGGGCCTATCTTGAACATAGAAATATAAAGATATGGATGTAAGTGAAGGAAAATGACACTTCTTTAACTCTTATAGAAGTATCCTGAGTGAGGCTGAGGAAATGACTCGGTAGATAAAGTACCTAGTATGGCAAATAAAAAGAACTGAGTTTTGATCACCAGCAGCCACGTAAAAAGCTGGGTATGGTAACACATATATATAACCCCAGTCCTGGGAAAGCAGAGTCAAGATGATCACTGGCTCGCTGGCCAGGTCATCCAGCTAATGAGGTAACCTTGGTTTCATGAGTGACCTTGTCTTAAAAAGTAGAGTACAACAGTTATCCCTTCTGGAGAATGTGGAGAGCAATCACTTCAATGTATACTTCTTTGTCTTTGATAGTTGCTAGACAATCCATGGCATATAGCAGCATCCCAGCAGCCTATCCTACTCTGCTCTGTCTGTCCTTTCAACGGGACAAGAGTGATTGGATATGGAGGGTCCGTTGATTCTGCACCACCTCATGTTACTAGAATCCATTTTGTATTGCTATACTAGAATTCCTGAGACTTAGTAGTTTTTATAAACCACAGAGATTTAGTGACTGAGGTACAATACACTAAGGATATGAAAGCCAGAGGATCAAAATTTCAAGGTCATGCTCAGCTTCATAGTGAGGTCCAGGCCACCCTGGGCTACAGGTGATTCTTTCGGCAAACAAATCACAAACAAACAAGCAAACAAACAAACAGGATGAAGATTTAGCTATTTTAGTTATATAGTCTGAAAGGTCCAAGTCTGATGGACGTGCAAATGATAGGGGTTCCATCCTGTGTCACCCTGAGGGAAGAAAGGCTGGATCAGTGTGGCTGGATCTTCCCTACCCAGTCCCAGTGTGTCTCTAGTAAAGGACCAATTTGTCCAGTTGACCACCCACTAGACTCAACTACCACACTGTAAGGAACAGTGACCACAAGACAAAAACTCAAAGTCTACAGTGTATTTTATGGAAATACTTAGTTTTTCTAATTTTAATAAAGAAAATTTGTCTTAAAAAAAGTAGAGTACAGAAAGACTTAGGAAGATACCTAACATCCTTCACAGGTGCATTACAAGAGTCTGTTCATACACGAATTCAATGAGCTCTCTCTCTCTCTCTCTCTCTCTCTCTCTCTCTCTCTCTCTCTCTCTCTTGCTTGCTCGCTGTGTGTGTGACATAAGTTGTGCCCTTTTACACTTGACTTGTTCAATCCTATAATAACCTTTCTTAGGTAAAATTTGAAATTTGTCAGGACCTAAGGCACACTAAGACGTCAGTCATCTATGCAGAGACAGCTTCAAGAGTTGATTTCAGTTAGTTTAATATCTCGGTGCTATTTGTGTGTTGTAGACATCTTCTTCACACACACACACACACACACACACACACACACACACACACACACACATGCTCGGACTTCTGGCTCTTCAGTTTTAGAAGCTTGATGACATTACTCACATAGGAAGCCATCCATATGTTCACTCTGAAAGAAACCATTGGCCACTTAATTTTTCCAATGTGGCTAAAATATTGGCAAAACATCAAAGAAACACTGTCTTCATGTTGTTGTTAGCACAACACAACCATTGCTTGCAGCTGGATTAATGTATAAATAGACCACAGTGCCTGTGTGGTTCCACAGGAACTCAATCCAAACCAAAGAGATTGAGTGTTTTAGATTTAATCCTTAGTGTTATGTGCATATGTGTATGTCTCTCTGGGTGTGTGCCTGTGAGTGCTGATGTGCTCAGCAGACAGACAGAAAGGGGCATCCTACCCTCCAGTTCTGCAGTTCCAAGTAGTTGTGAGGCATCTGAAATGGATGTTAGGAACTCAACTTAGATCCTCTGGATCAGTATCTGTTCCTAACCCCTGAGCAATCCTGTTAGACTCCTAAAAAGCTTGTTGGATTAGCTTTTGAAGCAGAGCATCCAGAACACTGTGTGAGCAGACCACAACACTGTCAGTTCTAAATGTCTCACCTGCTTATTGAAAAAGTGAATTAAACAGCACTGCACCATAGCCCCAGTATCAGACCACCTGCTTCTTTGATGAATACTATTTTATCAATTTCCTAAACAGCATTGATTTGAAAAATAATGTTTCTACCATCTCTTACAAACTTAGATTATTACGTATGCTTTGAAAACAAAATAATAAATCCTCAGGTAGGTAAATGCCATGAATATTTCTCAGTCATGTGGATAAGCTCATCTGACAAATTGGTTTGGCTTTTTTGAATGAATTATTTCAACATATTTTAAACTTCGTTTATTTCAGATTGGGTTGCTTGGGTTGTGTTCTAGGTGGTTAACTGTGCAGATAGCCTTTATGAAATTTTTCCATTGGACACCTATCTCCTGAATTCCATTCCATGGATATTTTGAATTTTAAGAAATATAATTGTGAAGACATTCTGTATTCTATATTTATCTTAAATTTTGAAAGAAATTAAAAACAAAAGAGTTCTTCAAAAGCTATTACTGAATGCTTACTTGATGCAAAGAATTGAACATTTTGCTCCCTGGATAGAGAGCGATGGTGAGTGTCCTTCCCTGAAGTGGCTGAGGACCTGGCTTGAGATTGGTCCATTTTCATAAGTAATTCCCAGAGTGGAGTCTATTTATCCCAGCACACTATAAAATCAGGCCTTACCCTGGCAGAAAGAATTCACTTCTGATTCAAAATTGCTTCTTACTAGGACACTTCAGTTTCCTTGCTGAGTTCCTACTGAAATGTCAGTCAGAGCCTTTAGAGGTAAGCGAATCTAATGAACTACAGAATTAATTGCAGAGCCCATGAGTCGAGATTGTACAAAATCAACTCAAGCTGAAGTGTGATTGGACCCCAGGCAATGTCTACCTGGTCTGGGAACAGCGAAGAGCCTTCCTCTCCAGTTCTTCCACCATCTGGCCTATGATCCAGATGCTGTAGCAATAACAAACAAAGGAATAATGTGTCTTTTGTATTCACTCTAAATAGCTCAAGAGAAATAAGGACAGGCTACTTGTCCAAAGCCACAAACCACCCAGATAAGAAGGAAAAATATAGACAGGAAGGCTCTAGTATGGGATGTAACAACACAGATATATATATATATATATATATATATATATATATATATATATCACTCTTAGTAACAGCAGATATACTAGTAGATGTTCAGAGTGTCCAATTTCAAACATAATTTAAGCAGACTTATAGTCCAGGTCAGAATTTAGAAACAGAAATCCCCTCTGCCTGAGAGATATTTCTGTCAAATTCTATTACTGTGGAGAAATTTTACCTAGCCTTCCTAATTCATATTCCTCACTGCTACAGTGGAGATAATAAAATATAAGACAATGGTACCTTTAAAGATCAGTGAAAATGACCCATGTAATGTGTTTTATACAAGGTGGTGATTGGAAGAACATCATCACAGGAGCATGAGCCACGTGGTATCACTCCCGCAATGCCACAGCCGCCCTTGCTATCATTGCTGTGGGGGTGGGGGGTGGGGGTGGGAGGTTATGGAGAATACAGAATAAAGCCATCAATCCAGTTTATAATCACAATCGGATATAAGTAAAGGTTTCGGAAAGGAGAAAAAATTCATAAAAAGAAAATAAGAAAAAAAAATGACTAGGTATGATGACCAGCGAGGAGGAGGTCAAAAAGAGAGAAACCAAGGGGACAGAATCAGGTCATGGGGAAATCAGACACAATTTTCAGAATGAAGGCTGCATTAGCAGAAATGCAGGCCAGGCTGAAATGCCTGAAAGTCAGAATTATTATGTAAAGAACATTGACTCCGAGACTGAAGATACAAAATCCCCAGAATCGCAATCCTTGAAGTGGAAGCTAATCCACAGCGAAGAAGCTGGGCTTCTAGTGAGAGCAAGAGCCCCGGAGAAATGTCTGGAAGGAAGGAAGGAAGGAAGGAAGGAAGGAAGGAAGGAAGGAAGGA
>JADRCD010205358.1:0-17858 GCA_019843815.1 Montemys delectorum | reverse complement strand
ACACAAGCAATTGGTGTGCACCCCACTTCCCTAGATCAAGCGAGCTTTCAGGAATGACACACTGGACTTTCATTCCTTTGAACATGAGGCTGACACTTGGTGCGACCTTTCTTAGTTCCTCTTTCTGATCCACATGCTTTGCCCTCACTATCCATCATTATTTCTGAAATAATTTGTGTGATTGGCCATTCCTTTCCTCTGCAGACTCACTGAAGTAGGCTCCGGTACCACGTGGGTGGTGCCTACCCTGTCCCACTAGTCAAATGAGGAAGTCAATGGTTACTTGGTTGGTCTGGGGAAGTGCCTTTTTAGGAGGCAGCTGCCACTGGCTCAGGGTCTAGGCCTCAAAAGGTGAAGTGAGACCAGGGTTGCCAACAACATACATCACGTTAAATGCTAGGTGCCCAGTTAAATTTGTAGTGACTATATTTTTCTTATCCCCCTCTCCCCTTCTTCCTTGACAACAGTTGGTTAAGTAAAGCCCAGTATCGCTTTACTACCACCCGGTACCCAGAATAGCTTTAATGATTTACAAGTTTTTTTTTGTTGTTGTTGTTTTGTTTTTTGGAACATAATGATGATACATTCAGGGCATAGTTACCTTAAACAATCACTTACTGTTCATATAAAATTGAGCTCATGTTTGATTGGCAGCGTCATGCATCATGCTAAGCTGGCATGAAAATGGGCTGTGTTGGCTCAAAACGTATTGAGAAAGGAGAGGGTGTGATGCCCAAGGAAGACAGGTGAGACAGGACACCAGGTCCCCTGCCTTTGGACTCTTTAAAGCATCTCTGCCTCCCTTTCGTTGATTCTATACCTCCATTGCCTCCTTAAATGTGTGTCTGTGTCCTGTTGGCACAGTTCTTGCCCCTTGGAGAGCCCTGCGTGGCTTGATTCTTGGTAAACCCAAACCTCTAGTTTTCAGTTCCAAGTTTCATATACCCAACAGGTGCTGGACATTTCCATGCTGGACACCGGCTATTGGGAAAAACACATTTTGTTTCATTTGAGAGAGTCTCATTAAATAGCCCAGGTTAGCCTCAAACTCATTGTGTTCCTGCTTTGGCCTCCTAAATACTGGCATTATAGGCCTAGATCGACAGTGCTGTTTTGATCTGAGGCTATTTTGACTTTAACAAGAATTTGGGACATAATATTTTCTATTAGAAATATGCCAGCACCAACGAGTTCTTCAGGAAAAGTTTCCCAAGTGAACTTTGTCTCAAGTCCTACGAGTTTTTAGAGCTCAGATAGGTCCTTATCTGCTGGCTATCCATGGTGAAATCATGCACTCGAGATAGTTTTAGACAATTACACAGATTAACCCAATTGAAAGTTTTGATTTTTTTTTTTCAGAGATAGGGTTTCTCTGTGTAGCCCTGGCTGTCCTGGAACTCACTCTGTAGACCAGGCTGGCCTTGGACTCAGAAATCTACCTGCTCTTGCCTCCCAAGTGCTGGGATTAAAGGCGTGCACCACCACTGCCTGGCACTTGAATTTTTTTTTTTTTAAGATTTATTTATTTATTTAATGTATGTGAGTACACTGTCGATGTCTTCAGACACACTAGAAGAGGGCATTGGATCCTATTTCAGATGGTTATGAGCCACCACGTGGTTGCTGGGAATTGAACTCAGGACCTCTGCAAGAGCAGTTGGTGCTCTCAACAGCTGAGCCATCTCTCTAGCCCCTTGAGTCCTTTATTAATGGCCATAGCAAGAACGGGCCTCTCCTCTGGAAGATCTCTTGGTGCTCAAGCTCAGAGGAACAGTGTTTTAAAAGACAAACCCAAAATATATCAGTGCCTGAGCAGAGGTTTGGGGGTATTGACATTAGTGAGATTTGAAGCTGGTTGCCTGGCAACCTTTTCTCGAAAGGCTCAGCAGCACCTTTCAGATACCACATAATGTTTGTGGACCATGATCAAGGTCATGGGCCATCCTAGGAGCATCACCGAGGTGAATGTCACTTTTCAGGGTGGAAGGCAGACACAAGGTGGCTGTCTTAGTCAAGGTTTCTATTCCTGCACAAAACATCATGACCAAGAAGCAAGTTGGGGAGCAAAGGGTTTATTCAGCTTACACTTCCATGTTGCTCTTCATCACCAAAGGAAGTCAGGACTGGAACTCAAGCAGATCAGGAAGCAGGAGCTGATGCAGAGGCCATGGAGGGATGTTCCTTACTGGCTTGCTTCCCCTGGCTTGCTCAGCTTGCTTTATTATAGAACCCAGAACAACCAGCCAGTGATGGCACCACCCACAATGGGCTCTCTCCCTTGATCACTGATTGAGAAAATGCCTTACAGCTGGATCTCATGGAGGAATTTCCTCACCTGAAGCTCCTTTCTCTGTGATAACTGCAGCTTGTGTCAAGTTGACACACAAAACCAGCCAGTACAGTGGCACTGTTACCTTGGTCATTTCCATAGAAAAGCTTTTGGTGGACTTCCAGCTTTGTCCTCTGAAGATTTTGTTGGCCAGTGTCTCACTTGGAGCAGGCCTTTGCTTTAGACCTGTTGCTTCCTTTGATGGTCTGAGAGTGCTAAGAGCAGCCTCCTCCAGCTGCCAGGTCCAGGATTTAAGGTGTTTGTTCTCAGTAACTTTTATTATTTTCTTTCCATCGATCTCTAGATTATAACCCAGAACAGAGAGTGTTGTGGTAGAAGTCCAGATGGCAGGACCACAGGTTTTACTTAGGTATTGCATCAGCTCAAAAACTAAGTACTTCCTGGCTGGCCTGAAACTCGAAATATAAACCAGGCTGGTCTTGAACTCACAGAGATTCTGCCTTTGTCTCCTGAACACTGGGAGTAAGGGTATGTGCTAGCATGCCCTGCAAACATAGTTATTTCACCATCCAAATTTAGAATTCCTATCAGCCATCCAGACTGGAGCTTTTAGGGATTAACATTTGCCTCATCCCTGTTTTCTGTGCCTCACATGCAGTAACTGTTCACATGCAATTGCTCCTCTCCCTCTCAGGGTTTGGACTTCTTTTTCTGTTGGTGAAGAAAATCTAGTAAATATATGTATTGGCTGGTTTTGTGTGTCAACTTGACACAAGCTGGAGTTATCACAGAGAAGGGAGCTTCAGGTGAGGAAATGCCTCCATGAGATCCAGCTGTAAGGCATTTTCTCAATTAGAGATCAAGGAGGAGAGCCCATTGTGGGTGGTGTCATCCCTGGGCTGGTAGTCTTTGGTTCTATAAGAAAGCAAGCTGAGCAAGCCAGTAAGGAACATCCTTCCATGGCCTCTGCATCAGCTCCTGCTTCTTGACCTGCTTGATTTCCAGTCCTGACTTCCTTTGGTGATGAAGAGCAATGTAAAAGTGTAAGCTGAATAAACCCTTTCCTCCCCAACTTGCTTCTTGGTCCTGATATTTATACAGGAATAGAAACCCTGACTGAGAGACAGTATATCTTGGGTGAAGGATCCTGGCTCTTCTTGTGTGGACCCCGGGACCTAGGCTGGGCTCACTGGGAGAGGTGTGATGGAGGTAGGTCAGGTGCCAGGTGGCATGCTTAGGCGTGATCAGGAGTCTGCAGGCAGCTGCAGTGCCTGGTCCACCCACCTTGAGCCTGGGTCCCGACTTGTCACAGCCTCTGGGCTGAGCCGTGGGTGCCTTCCTGGCTGCTGGCCACCTGTCGTCTTGTCTTTTCTGGTGACATTTCACTTTGACTTTTTCTTTGAAGAGGTTTCTGAAGCAAGATTGTCCCACGTAAAGCTCAGAAGAAAAAAAAAAGAGAGTAGATGATGATCTGTTAACAGAAATATAAGTTAAAAGGCAGGAAGTGGAGTGGCTTTATACAATTAGGTTGGAGAGGATGGGTTAAACAAAAGTGTCCTTGAAATGATTCTTTAATTCTTTAGTCATTTTTCTTTAGAGTCATAAAGCAGGATGTGGAAAGCAAACATTTCTATTCAATGTATACACACTTTGGCAAAACAAATAACGGGACTTTGTGAGCATCCAGACGTCCTGGGCAGAGGAAAGTAACTTCTTTCAGTTAGGGATTTTTAAATTTTTTTTTATTTTTTATTTATTTATTTTTTTGCCTAAGTTCAGACCAGAAAAACGGGCTCATGCTATAGTAGTTAGAGCCCAAGCATTTTGCAGGTTTGTGTGAATTTGGGCTGTGTGCTCATGTGTGTAGAAATATAGACACTGGGTATCTTCCTCAACTGTTTCCAGAGTCTTACCACATAGCCCTGGCTAGCCTGGAACTTTACAGTAGACCAGGCTGACCTCAAGCACAGAGATCGGCATGCCTCTGTTGCTTCCTCACGGCTGGGACGAAAGGTATGTACCACCACTGTCTGGCTCCACCCAGGTTTTGAGACAAGGGATCTCACTGAACTTGGGGCTCACTCCTTCAACGAGGCTGCCTGACCAGTGAGCTCCAGGGGTCTTCCTGTCTCTTCAGCACTGGCTTTTATGGACTGGCGAATGAGCTTATTTCCATGTGCTTGTGTGACAAGCTGCGATTCACCATGGCAAGAGTCATGCCCTCCTGAACACAGCCAAGGCCTCTGTTTGGCTCTGTAGAGACTGGACATCCCAATGTTTAAATATTTTAAAATGGAAGTTTGGACCAGGCTGGCCTCACATTCACAGGGTCCTCCTGTCCCTGGTTAAAGGCACGTGCCATGATGCTTGGTGAAATGCTATTTAAAAAAAAAAGTTTGTTTTGTGTGTATGGGTGTTTTGCCTGCATGTGTGCCTCAAACCACATATATGCAATGCTGCCAGAGGCCAGAAGAGAGCATCAGATTCCCTGGAAGTGGAGTTACAGCTGGTTGTGAGCCGCCATGTGGGTGCTGCGAATCCAGGTCCTCTGTAAGAGCTGCCAGCACTCTAACATCGGAGACGTCTCTTCAGTCCCGGAAGTTTAGTTTTTAAGCTTTATATTTGTACGGTGATTTCAAAATTACAAAATGCTGTTGTGCCCTAGAGGTAATTTTGGGTGTACTTAATCATCACAGCACGTTTAAGTTAGCTGTTAATCAGGTCTCCCACGAGTTAAGGAGTGAGTGACCTTGTAAACAGACAGTGCTGACATGATGCTGAGCACATTCTGGTGTGGAAACCTCTTCAAATGGGGAAATGAACTAGGAACCTGGAGGATTTCTGCATATTTTGACTCCAACTTAATCCTTTTTCTTCTTGTTTCAAGATTTATGTGTATGGGTATCAATGTCTTACCAGAAGCTGTGTCTGTCTGCATAGCACGTTAGTGCTGAACCCAAGGGGACCTGAAGCCATGTCAGATCCTTTGGAACTGGAGGTGCCTCACACCTTTTAAAACAACTTTTGGGGGTTTGGAGAGATGGTACAGTAGTTTAGAACAATTACCATTCTTCTAGAGGACTTGTGTTTGGTTCCCAGCACCCACATCCCATTCTATATACAGCAGTCTGTAACTCTGGCTTCTGGGAGGTACAGCCAACGCCTCCTCCGCTCTCTCCGCGAGGGCATCTGCACTCATCTGTTGCATGAGTCAGTACCTCATAACAGTCCACAACATGGGGCATTCGGATTGTTTCCACTTTTTGCTATTATAAATTTTGGGGTATCCTCCTGTTAGGACACCCCACACAGTAGGAGTTCTCTTTCAACCCAGCATCATTCAGATGAAAAGATCTGGTGACTGTCTTAGTTCGCTTTGTTGCTGTGATGAAACACTGACTTAAGGTGAAAAGAGTTTATTTCAACTTGCAGGTTGCAATCTGTGACTTTAGCTGTTTAGGTGGAGTAGGCGCAGGCTGGCTCAGGCTTGAGCAGCCGGCTTCTCACTTGGCCAGAGTGTACTGTAAACACTTTAGTCCTGGAGGGCCCTGCCTTTGCCTCCTCTTCCTCTCTTTTCTCCTTCCGTATTTATTCTTTCATGATGATTTAAAAACAGAACCATTCCTAACTCAGGTCTCCCAAAAAACGGGCTAGGTACTATTCTTTCCCTTTTAGATTTTTATTTTTATTCATGTGTATGTGTGTTATCTCTCTCTGTGTGTGTGTGTGTGTGTGTGTGTGTGTGTGTGCACGCACCCATGGAGGCCAGAAGAAGTTGTTAGATTTCCCAAAGCTGTAGTTACAAGGACTGTGAGCCACCTGACATGCGTTCTGGGAACGGAAGAACAATGTGTGCTCTTAACCACTGAGCCACGGCTTCAGCCCCCAAGGTGCTCTTTCTTGTCAACTCCTGGAGCAGATCTCGGTTAGTAGGTTTCTCTAAGTGTTCTGATTGTTGTTCTGCCCCCAAGGTGCCTTTAAGCAAGTATTTTTCTTGTAATCAATTGTTAAATTCCAAAGTAAATTAGAAAGTAGGCATTGGAATTTCCAGTGTAGCTTTCAGTGTCCCCACAGTGAGAAGCTATCTGGCTCCTAGATTGGGTGAGTTCAGTGTCTGACTTACAGGAATTTAGATGTGAATCTCTTGAGTGTTATCCGTAGATTTGAGAACATTGTTTAAGTGATAAGAAAATTCAGATTCCTTTCAGGGGACCTTGGTGAGTACACACAGGACACAGACTGTGTTTTGGAATGGACTAGCTTGGTTTCCACCCTTCCAGGCACCACATTCTTTATTTCTCATGTAGTTTTTTGGGGACCCTTCTCACAATCCTCAACAGCCCGGCCTGTGGAATGTCCCCTCTAGGGAGGACGGTCTGTTTGCGGAGGCTCGTGGCTTAAGGAATGCTCACCCCACACACTTTCTTAGCATTTAGGATTTGTAGTAGCCAGCCAGCAATTTAGCTCCGGGAGAACAAATTACTTGCAGGTCTAAAAAAAGTCCAGCAAGGCCTAGGCTTGTCAATGCTTGCTTGATTTCCTGTGGTAATTGTGGGGCTAGCACAGACAGCCTTCTTAGAGGGCTTCTGAATTCAGACCTGTGGGCTCCGGGCCGCATCCCAAATTCATTTGTCTTTAGGGGCGGTTCCAGACACACCTGTGAGAAGGAAAAGATGGCTGATGTCACCGATAGAAGATGTTCCTTAGTATCCTACGACCATCCCGTAGCATCACAGGAAGTCACCTGGCTTGTGTCTTGGCAGCTGAAAGCCGATGACTGGTCCATTTGTGAGCATCCTGCACAAACTGTTGTTGGGAATGTATCTCCCAGTTCACCTCTGCCTCCCTGAGCTGGGCATGCCTCCAAGGCTTTGATGTTAAACTTTAAAAAGAAAAAAAAAAAATCTTCCTCCTCATGATTGCTTCCTAAAGTCATCCTGTTTTCTCAGGTCCTGGACCACACACACATATACACCCTCAGTAGAGGGGTTCCTACTCTGCCCTCGGTTTGGAGCTGAAGACCTAGAAACCATGTACATGGCCATATTTACATGTCTTCCTTACTCTTACTCTGTGCCCTGACATTGCTCTATGCAAGCTGCGAGCTGAGATTGGGTTTTGTATTCCCACCGTAAGAGAACAGCCCAAGCTGGCGTGCATGGGCTGGATGCATTTATTAGGCATTTTGTGTCCCTGACTCTCTTTGAACAGAATGGCCATTCAATGTAATAAATGGCCCTGTGAACATGGTGTCAAGTGCTTACCGGCTGCAGCTGGAGTCCTCTCAATGATCTGGAGGGTCGGAGATGAGAGTTTAGATTCAGAGCAGAATTGAAGTCTGTGGCAAGGGGGCTGCTAGCGTGGGCATTTCCAGTTCCCTGCTGGCAGGAGCATTATCCAGTTCCCTTATGGTGGAATGGATCACACATAGCCATTCTCTCAGGGTTTTTTTTTTTCCCATCAGCATTAAAATATCATTCATGTGCTCTGATGTTCATCGGTTTGATCGAAACTTGGTGTTTTTAAGTGAATGTAAGACTTATCTGGCCATCACGACAATTCACGATGATTCTAGAATTTCCATTACTCACCCCTGCATAATCTGCTCATGTTTGCTCCTCATTCCTCCCTCCTCTACTCCCCCAGTTCCAGGCAAGCAATAAGCTCTTTCCATCTGGATTCCAGACATTTCATACAAAAGGACCCACCGATGTATTCACCAAAGGCTTCTTTCACTTAGTATGGTGTTATCCAAGCCTGTCTGTGCTGTTGCACACACCAGTACCTCATAATTTTTTATGGATGGATAACAGTCCCCAACATGGGGCATTTGGGTGTTTCCACTTTTTGGTATTATAAATTTTGGGGTATATTCCTATTAGGATACCCCACACAGTGGGAGTTCTCTTTAAACCCAGGATTAGGCACAAACCACACCCAAACACCTATTTTCTTTTTTAAAATATTATTTATTTTTATTTATACAACTACACTGTAGCTGTCTTCCAACACATACCAGAAGAGTACATCAGATCCCCTTACAGATGGTTGTGAGCCACCATGTGGTTGCTGGGAATTGAACTCAGGACCTCTGGAAGAGCAGTCAGTGCTCTTAACTGCTGAACCACCTCTCCAGCCCCAACATACCTATTTTCACAGAGAGATCCTTTATTAAGCAGGGAAGAAAAGTCAAAGTGGCTGCCCTCTGACTCAGGCAGGAAACAGCAGCACATGACCTTGCTGGTGTCATTTATAAGGGGAGGAAAAGAGGAGGGCTGTGTTAGAATGGGCCAGCATGTAATGGTGTGCTCTGATTAGGCATGTTAATTAGGTGATCCAAAGGAGTCTCTGGATTGCTGCACTTCAATACTTTGATAGATGAACCTTGGTGGTCACCTTCAGGAGGAGGAAGTAGCCAAATAGGGGAATAAAAATTTGGTGGCTAGCTTCAGGAATGTAATCTAATCACTTTTTAGTAAGGAAGAGAGCATCAGGAAACGGGAAAGGCCTTGTAGAGCTATGCGTGCTGGCTGGAGTCTCTTCAATACCTTTGAGTGGAGTTGCCAAGTCATGAGCCAATTCTGAGTTAAACTTCTGTTTACCTGTTTAGTTCTTCTTTAGGTGAGTGTTCCGATCCCTGCAAGTCTCAAGGCCAGCAGAGAAATGATTGACGAGATCTGAGTGGGGTGAAGAATGAAATTTGGGTCAGCTCCACTTTAGCAGGCACTGGGTCCAAAGGTGCACAGAAAGATACAGGAAGGGGTGTGGCAAGGCCTTGGAGGATGCTCATCGCTTCTAGGCAAGGGATGGTAGGATGATGGGAGATAGCCTGTGGTCTGCCTGCATCCTGCCAGCTGACTCACTGAGTGTGTCCCTAGGCCACTGTTCTTCCCAGGCACCACCCCAGGGCACATGCACATGTTTCGGGAAATATTAGAAAATGGAGCCTGCCAACTCTCCACACTCCTGCTTCTCTCAACTCCCCAGCCAACTCTCCAACCCCTGCTGGGCCACGTTCCTGCTCTAGTACCGGCACTGGCAGGCCACAATACTATGCCCAGGGCTCTGTCCCACATTCCAATAACCAAATAGATTCACCACCCTCACAGTTTGATAACACAATACCCAGTACCCTGGTAGAAGAATCATGACTCTTAAAGCTCAATTAACCAGATTTATGTATCAGTAATATCACAATTTATGAGATGCCAATACAATAATTTCAGAGCCAACTGGTAATGATAAAAGCTTTATCCCAATATTTCTGACCTTGTGAAATCGTAGCTACTTGTGGCTGGTAAATGCTACGAGGATACGTTTGTCCAAAGCCATCTTGGTTCCTCTCCTCCTATCCTGCAACTCTTAGCTCCACCTCCCTTTTCCCTGTCCAATCACAGGCCTCCCACGGCCCTAATGTAATTAATCGGACAGGGAAAATCTTGCAACATGTACATACAAAGGAATCCTGCTTTCATCTGCTTTGTTTTCTACCAGTCTACGTGGGCTCTGGCAGTAGTCATAAGCAGATCTTGGGGATAAAGGGCAGTGGAAGGTGATTACTGTGCTGTGTGAAAACATGCAGGCATAGGGTCAGAGTGTGCCTTTGTTTTTAGGGGAAGCCACATGCAGCTTGAAGACATCCGTAGTATTATCGTAGAGCCTCCGGGGCTGGGCATTGACCAACACACTGTACTCTGCTGGGAGACACATGCTCTGCCTTGTCAGGCCTTTTGAGCTGCTCCGGGCTGGATCTTTGAATCTACCTTTAATTTCCCCCATGTCCTCTTCTTTGCTGATTTTTTTTAAAAAGAGATTTATTTATTTATTATATGTAAGTACACTGTAGCTGTCTTCATACACTCCAGAAGAGGGCGTCAGATCTCATTATGGGTGGTTGTGAGCCAACATGTGGTTGCTGGGATTTGAACTCAGGACCTTCAGAAGAGCAGTCATTGCTCTTAACTGCTGAGCCATCTCTCCAGCTCCTGATTTGTTTTTGTTTTTTTTTGTGTTTGTTTGTTTTTTTGTTTTTTTTTTTTGTTTTTTTGTTTTTTTTTTTTTTGAGACAAGAGTCTAGCATTGTAGCCCAGACTGTCCTCAAACTCTCCATCCTCCTGTCTCAGACTCCTGAGTGCTGGGGTTAGAGGTGTGAGTCATAAAGCCCAGTTTTCCAGGCTTCCTTTCTTTTTACCTGCTCATTTTGATGATAACTTGTAGTATGTGTGTGTCCCACAGTGTGTTTTGTATTTGTGGGTGGCAAGGCTAGTCCTCTTGGAACTGGAGAGATGGCTCAGGTTAAGAGCACGGGCTGCTCTTTCAGAAGACCTTGATTCCCAGCACCCAAAAGGCAGCTCATAACCAGCTGTGACTCCAGGTCCATGGGATGCAACGCCATCCACTGGCCTCTGTAGGTACATGCATGTGGTGCAGAGGCACACGTAGACAAAACACTCACACACATACATGCACACAGGCAAAATACACACACTGAACGAAAAGAAAAGAAAAAAAATCCCACGATAGCAACAACAAAAGAGTAGCCTTTTTCTCATCAGACCCTTACCTACATTGTAGGCTGTATTTTGTAGACTGGCAGACAGACATGTTGCATGTTCAAACTCAGGATGGGTGCCACTGTCCTGTCGAGCACCCCATTAATGAGACAATTCTTTATTTTTAAAAGACAAACCGTGTAATTAAGAGCTGATTATTCACCCATCAAACCATTCTTCAATCCAACTGCAGTATCCCTTTAAATAGCGGCTTCCCCTCGGCTGCATTTATCTGAGCAGCTCATCAGCCGTTTGGCAGAGAGATCTCCATGCTTGCTGAGAGCGGGAACCCAGGGTTGAAGGACAGAATGAGATGGAGAGAAAGCATTTATGGGCCTATGGCATTTATTCCAAGAAATCCTCCAAGAATGCATTTATTAAATTAAAAAAAAAGTAACAGATTTTTGTCTATCAGTCAATCAGTCTAGACTGTTATAGGGAATCATTGTGACGCTCTGGCTGGCTTCTGCCTCTCTGTCTGTTATCTATCAGTCCATCAATCATCTGCCCTGACAGGATCTCACTGTGTAACACAGGCTGGCTTTGAACCTGAGTCTCTTGCTGTGCTCTGAGCTTATGGGCATGTGTTGATGCTCTTTAATTTTTTAACCAATGCTTTGTGCTCTGGAGGAGGGAAGATGCTGGGGCTGAGAACACTATGTCTAAGCTCAATCTGCCTCTCTGGTCATCAGGAGTTGGGACCAGAATTCTCCTCAAACCACTGCTTCCTCATCCTGTCCCATCATTCTGTATCCCCTAGGAGGATTGTTCATGTGCCTTAGGTGAGGGCCTGGTGCACAGAATGGATTTAATATATTGGTTAACCTATTATTATTATCAATAGGACCATCACTGATTTAATTTTGCTGTGCCAGATGCACAATTAAGAGGTAGCAGAGAGAGCGTGCCGCTTTGGGGAAGGAAGCGTCTGAATGGGAAGTCTGTGTGTCTGGTGTGTCTGTCCTTCCATGCCTCCCCATGCTGTGCCCTGACTCTCTCTTCCTTTCTTCCAGTGCTTTTGGGTCTTGTCAGCTTTTCCTTTTAGTGTCTGAGTGTTGCCGTTTTTTATGACGCATGTTAGTTCCTTTACTCTTAAGAGTTCATGATTTTGTTTTTTAAATTATTGAGTGATAGGCTCGTGCTTGTTGGCTAGAGAGGGCTAAGCTACCTTCCCCATTCAAACAGACCTGATTCCTTGCAGGTAAAAGATGACTGCCTTGCAAACACTCGGACTCTTTGTCATGGTGAGAAACTTTTGAGTGTGAGCCTGTGTACACCACATGAATGTAGTACCTGCAGAAACCAGAAGAGGGCACCAGACCCCCGGGCCTGGAGTTATAGTTGTGAGCGACCACGTGGGTGCTGGGAACGAAGCCAGGTCCTCTGCAAGAGCAACCAGCACTCTTAACCTCTGAGCCATCATTCCAGCCCCATAAGAGGACTTTTAAATACTATGCCAACTTCAATATGGAGTCACCTTTCGTGAGCCTCTGCACATCTATGACATAAGAACCATATACCCAGCCAGGAACTTGAAAGGCACCTGGGAGACCTGTAGGGCAGAGTAGGCACCCGGCAATCTCAATTCTACAGACATTGCCTGATATCTGTCTATAGGTCGGCAGACTCATTCCCGAGCCGGCGCCTCTGCCCACACTTCACCTTTATATGCTTTGATGTGTTCGCTTCCTCTCTCATGGTTTGGAGATAGTTAGGTTTCTCACCGGATGCAGCAACGAGGTTTTGGATTCTCGGTGAATACAAGCTTGTTTGCAGATCTTATCCGTGCTTCTTGGTCTTGGAATTTAGGTAATCGAGCAATCTCCATCTGCTTTATGAGATCTGTGCAGCCCTTTACATTCTCCAGGTCCATGTCAGGAGGTGGGGTTTCTCCACTGCCCAGTGTACCCTGCAGGTTGCTTAGTAACATCCTTGGCCTCCCGGCTATTTTAACCGATATTCCCTAGTGTGGCAATTGAAGAGGTCTATAGACCAATGGCTTTCAACCTGTGGGACAAGACCTGGTGTGTGTGTGTGTGTCAAATGATCTTTTCACAGAAGTTGGGTAGGACCATCTGAAAACACAAATATATTTAGATTATAATTCATAATAGTAGCAAAAATCACAGTTGTAAAGTAGCAATGAAATTAATTTTATGGTTGGGGGGGTCACCACAACTTAAGGAACTGTATTTAAGGGTCACAGCATTTGGGGGGTTGAGAAACTGTGCTCTAGACATCTCTGGGTGTACTGGGGGGCAGATCAACACCCCAACCCCACCCCAGTTTGAGCTATCATTTGGCTTTTACCCATGGGTAAGATTCTCTTTCATTGACTTTCTTCAGTGTTCAGCAATGAAGGGCAAGGTGGCCTTTGTCTCAAGGTTTTTGTGGCTTGAAGGAGGAATCATCAAATTTTGAGCCAAGTGATCTTAGCACAGAATGGATGGAGTAATTTAATGAATGAAAAGTTAAACAGAGTCAACTAACCTGGACCCGTGGTGGGTTCTCAGAGACTGAGCCACCAACCAAAGAGCATACATGGGCTGGACCAAGGCCCCCAGCCCACAGGGCTTTCTTGTCTAGCCAAAGTGAGAGAAGGTGCATCTAACCCTGCAGAGACTTGATGGGCTAGGGTTGGGGGGTATCCAAGGGGGAGCCTCACTCTCTCAGAGGAGAAAAGGAGGAGGGAGGACAGTATTTGGGATGTAAATAAATAAATAAATAAATAATGATAAATATATAGAAAGGTTGAGACTAGCGCATGTATCAAACCATTCTTTGTTGACCATGTTTCCTTTTGAGATTTTAAATGTTAACCCCACCCACCCACCCATCCAAACATGCTTTTGTAGAACCCCAGGCAGCGTGCATCTAGGTGGTGTGGTCTCTGAGAGAACTTTTAAATTTCAATTTTACTTCTATCCACTCCCAAGGGGAGTGGATAGAAACACCGTAGTTGTCCTTGTTTGCTTTCTGCCGATGTGACGAAACACGGGTCACGAGCAACTGTGGGAGGAAACGGGTCTGTTTCATCTTATGGTTACAGTTCATCCTTGAGAGAAGCGCAGGCAGGAGCTGACGTAGAAACCAGGGGAATGCTGCTTCCTGGCTTAGCTCCTGGCTTGACCAACTAGCTTTCTTCTACAGCAGAAATGGGAGAGAAGCAAAACTCCCCACTCCTGGCCAGAGAGAGGAAGGGCTTGCATCCACGGTTTCCTTCAAGGACCTGCCTTCAATGGCCTAACTTCCCCCCACTAGAATCTACCTCTTAAAAGGTCTACAAGCTCCCAATAGCCTATAGGATGAGGAATGACCCTGTACCATATGGGCCTCTGGGGCCCATATCTTAAATGGAAACTATAGCATGATGTTTGAAGATTAGTAGGCTAAAGGGTAGAGGGGATTCTCCTAAGTTTTGTGATCCAGCCAGGATGGCCACCTCTGGGCAGGAAGGTTGTTAAGAGTCAGTGGTGAGACAGGACCAGATTGAGAGACACCACAGGACCATTGTACTCACACACTCAAAGGCAGCTGTGGCCACCTGCACACTTGAGGGGGTGGTTCCACCAGCCCTTATGAGGAACCACATAGACAGCTGATGGCTTTTGGGGGAAGGGGAGTCAGGTTTCATTTGGGGTGTGGCTCATCCCAGGTCAGCCACCCTCAAATGGATGGCCCTACACCCAGGAGTATATGGGAAGCAAAACTTGGGACTGATGGGTCATTTTTAAAAAGGAGGGAGATGGGAAGTGAAGGAGTTGGGTCAATACGATCAAAATACTTTATATGAATTTCTTAAGAAATTTTTAAAAGAAAAAGAACAGACTCTTGGCACACCTATCAGCATAGCCCCAAAATGGCTAATGGTCAGCATAGCTTGCTGTGTGTGCTACAGGCTCTAGGCGCTTTTACTGAGTTCCTGTCTCTATTAAATGTAACGATCACAATTTTAAATTTTAACCCCACCCACCCACCCTCCCAAATACGCTTTTGTAGAACCTCAGGTAGTGTCTGTCTAGGTGGTATGGTCTCTGAGAGAAGTTTTACCTTTCTTATACCTTGCTCAGAGGCTAGCTAATACTTTCAGTACATATGCCCCCTGGGCAGGCCGGGTGTCAACTATCTATAGAACACAGCATGCACAGGTGCATGATGACAGCTCCACCTGCCTCCTCATCCTTGAAGGAAGACCTTGAAGGGTGATGGTTACATGCTGCCCGCTTTACTATGAGATAATTGGTGTTGAATTCCTCATGTATTAGGTGTATGGGATTTTCATTATTCTACTCTTAACTAAGGAATTTGCAAGTCTGGCAAGTTTGAATGAGTCTGTTGGAGCCTTCCTTGGATTAGGGAAAATCGGTCCTAATGAATTTACTCACTATGCATTCCAGGCCGCTAATCCCAATAGGTTCGCCTTGGATTAGTGGATGGCATTCGGTTTTTCTTTTTCTTCCATTTAGCATTAAGTGTCTTACACACTACAGCACAAACGTGTGACCAGAGCAAGCCCCCCCCCCCCCAACAGCCATTTAAGAGTCCCCTGCTCAACCTCTCTTTCACTCTTGGGGCTTGACCCCAGGGCTGTTGGCGTGCTTGTGTGAGCACCACCTTGCATACCACCGGCTGCCTTCCTTAGCTTTTGCAGATGTTGTGTTTGGATATGTGACACCAGAGCTCCATGTGCCGTTGGTGGGATCTGAAATCATCTCGTGAGGGCTTTTAAATCCTGAGACGTGGGGTGCTTACACTTTGACTCAGGTACGGTCCTCTTTTACTGATGTATGTGGATAATGTTGGCATGTTGCAATATGCCATTAAAAAAAAAATCATGAGACCGGAGAGATGGCTCAGCGGTCCCAAGCATGGGCTGCCCTGGTAAAGGAGAATGAGTCCCAAACCTTCATGCCACCCATGCTTAGCCTCATCAGTGCCCACCCGTGGACTCTTTCAAGTGATGGCGTCCTGCTTCCTGTAGCAGAGCTGAGTAGAATCGTTCCTTCCCCTGACAGCCCCGATTTGAAGGCTCTGGTGTCCAAACACAGCCGTGTGACAACCCTTTCTTCTCTGCCCTGCAGGAGCCTGAAGCTAGTGTAGACTCCGCTGGGCCCTCTTGGCTCCCAGGTGCCAATCCTCCTCAGTGAGAAGATCCTCGAATCTTACAGCAGGTACTGTATGCCCACTGGCACCCCAGACCATGTACATTTTTTTTTGCACTATAATGTATCATTCATTTCAACCTAACCTGACTGATAACTGTAGCCCTCCGTGCTCTCCATGGATGTGGGACCTCGGGCCTTGCCTGGGCTGGGTGAGCAAGCACCCTACCTAAGCTGAACCTTTCGCTCTTTTTAAAATTCCCAACACTTGTTCTTTTTTATACTTGAGAGTTCTGAACAGAGCGTGTGGCGGGGGTGTGGGAGGGGAGAGGTCAAGGCTGGCGAGTGAGACTGTCTTGCTTTTTCTTTTTAAATAAATGTAACTCACTTTAAAAAAATGTCTGATTCTTATGTTTGGGTTCTGCACAGGAAAAGGTGCCACTGAGAATATACTTTAAAAATCTATTGCTCTAGCTAAGTGTGGTGATGTACTCGGGAGGCAGAGACAGACAGTCTATGTAGTGAGGCCAGCCTGGTCTACGTATTGAGTCTAGCCTGGTCTACATAGCAAGTTCCTGGACAGCCTGGGCTACATAGGGAGATCCTGTCATAAACAATTTATAAAATAAATACATTAGTTAACAAAATAAAATATAAATACTTATGGGAAAATCACTGCTCTAGCTATTGTCTGTGAAGTTAACAAAGGGTCACTGGCTGTGGAGAGTTCATTGTTATTCTTGATGTGTTATCAGAAAATGTTGACAGATAACTCAGTATGGATAGCTAGTGCACAAGGGCTGAGGAGGTGTGTGTGTGTGTGTGTGTGTGTGTGTATGTGTGTGTGTACAGTGAACCTCACACATTCTTACAGTCATTTATGGCCATTCAAAAGTCTTCATTCTGTCTTTGCTATATTAAGAATGCCCACATAATCGGGTTCAGCAGACCGCACGAGTCCTTAATCAGAAGACCCTTGTGGGAGCCACAGCCTGGGACCTATGTCACATGTGAGAGACTATGCCAGCGGCCTTTCAGTGAGGATTAAGAAGGAAGGAGGAAGGGGTCAGGGAGGGGGCTCTACAGGGAGGATCAGGCTACACAGCCACACGTAGTACCTGTTGATGAAATCCATGTCATGACCTCCATAGATAGTAACGTCAGGGGACAGGGACAGAGGTGCAGAATGGCCAGGTGTTCCTTCCCAAGCCTAGTGAGATTAGACTGGGAGATGGGGAAGGTGTTCTGCCTGGGCCAGGGCCCGTGCAACCCTGGTCTCATTCAGGTGCTTACATAGTCAAATGAGAAGCAACTCCTTGTGGTTTTGCTTCCCTAACAGCCCGATGGAGGACAGCCTTCTCCTCCTTACCTAACAGGAAGGTGCTGACAGCTAGAGGAGCCTGGGGCTTGGGAAATGCTGTGCCAAAGTGTAGGAAAGTAGGTCATCGGTTGGTCCTCAGTCCCAGGTCCTGAGCAAGGCCTCCACTTGGAATTCACAGCTAAAACCAACAGACTAGCTTACCATCATCCTCTCTCGGGGTGAGAGATACAGGCCAGGCGATCCTGTCTGTGGCACATCACCTGGAGGCCTTCCTGTCTTGGCCAGCCATGTTTATGCCTCTTACTTCATCACATCCAGTCTTCTGTACCGAGGACAGGGGACTTCATGTAGTCTGATTAAATATAACTTGGCAGCTGAGGTAGGCGTGTATGTGTGTGCACTCCCTAAGGAGTTCCCCTGAGAGATCACTCACGCCGTACAATAGACCTAATATAAAAGAAGTTTATTTGGGGGAAGGGAGGGAGTGAGGGGTACAGAGTCATGAGGGCAGAGAGGGGGAGAAAGAAAGACTGGTAGGAAACATGTAGGGGGGAGAGAGAGAGAGAAAGAGAGAGAGAGAGAGAGAGAGAGAG
>JADRCD010205357.1:0-16993 GCA_019843815.1 Montemys delectorum | reverse complement strand
TTTGGTTCCCCAGTTCCACATAAAACTTGGGCATGGTGGTACAAGATTGTAGTTTTAGCACTTGGGAAGTTTGAGAGCACAAATTCATCCTTACTTCCATAACAAGTTCAAGGTCAGCCTGAGCTATATGAGAGACTCCCTGAAAAATTAAAAATTATTAAATATTTTAAATAATATAAAAATATATCTAAATGGAGGAGCATAAAGGGAAATTTTAGTTAATTCACCAACCCTGGAGCAAGTAGCTCATTATCAGAATCAAAAGGTGGTATGATAATGACCTGATTGGCATTATTCCATAGAACAACAAATCCTTAGATCCTACTAATCTTTAGAAGCTCATTTACTCTGTGTGATTACTCAATTCCATGATTTGTACTACTACCAAAAAAATGTTGCTTGATAGGCTTAGATTCTTACTCATAAAACCCATTTTGATCAAGTTCAAACCAACTTTCATATTCAATGCACATGAAACTTGGTCAATACTTAATCTTTCTGAACTCCTGTAAAACTGTAATACTAACTAATTCACACTGGCTACTGTGAATATTAAAATAATGTATTACATGCACATGTACATCAGTAAAAATGTCAGTCTATCAATAGTGTGATGAACATTAATTTATATTTATTTTTGCTTCTGTTATATAAGCTTACATTTTAAATCACTGTGATAGACATTTCTTCATCCATCAAAGGAATGTGAGACTATAGCTTAAAATACATTTTGGTTTTGAGAACATAATTTACTAGTTTGAGTATCATTGCTTGGCAAGTGTTAATTTACACATTGGAAAGATTATTTAGTGGTTCAGAGTACTTCACATTCTCTTTAAAAGGACCCAGGTTTGAGTCACGGCACACACATGGTATTTAAAATTCTCTAACTGCTTTCCCATAGATTTAATATGCTCTTTTACCATCACAAATATGTATGTGGTGAACATACATATGTACTCATTCACGCACATACAGTCAGCGAGTAACACTATATTAGCACTCAAGATTTACGAGGGGTATTTTTTATGACTAGATCAGATAAGAAATGATATGAAGCATACTGTTCACAGATCTTTGCCAATGAAACTGAATGGGAGCTCCCTTGATGCAAGCACTTCTCATATAAAAAAGAAGAGATTTCTTATTCAGAGCCCACAGTGGAAAACTACACATGATGAAATGGGTTTTTTTTCCCTATCCCCATTGAGGAAAAATTTAATCTGGCCAAGAGATGGCTGAATAAAAATATTAATGTTTCCTGGTGATATTAAAGTACACAAAACGATGCACTCACTATCCTGCAGGCTTCCTCAAAGGAGTCCTTTCCATAAGCTTTAAGTGTCCCCCCTGCTGCAGTGAAATAACATGTTGAATTAACCCCCCACAGGGCTTGCTGTAGGGCCTTGCATGTGGTCAGTGCTGAGTTAGAATGACTGAATCCAAAAGTCCCTAAAAGCTATAAGAATCATTTTCCATATATTTTCAATACAAATATAAATAATATTAAAAGACAGTATTCTTGGAAGCTATTATAATGAATTCAAAGATATTTCTATAGTTGTATCAGAATTTATAGAACTGGAACAGTCTTAATTTGGCAAGTTTTCTTTTCTGTTTCACTGATGTTCTTTCACCTCCCCACCCCACCCCCCGGTCTTTTTTTTCTATTTTGAAACAGACTCCATAGCATTATGATTTTGTTATCAAATGTTTTATATTTTATTAAAATGTAGCCTTACAAGTGACAACAAAAATCAACAAAGCTTAATAATAAGATTGAACTTATTGCTAGGGTGCTGAAACTGTGCCCCATCAGCAGAAGGTACAGAAGGTACAGAAGGAAAGAATGGGAAGATGTGTCGGAGAGGGCTGGTAAGAAAACACAACAGTTGAAGGGCTTTAGTATTTTTTTTTTTTTTTATAGTTTGAGATGAGTCAAGTACTTAAAAGGAATTTAACCCAGTGAAGTATAAAGCTTGAGTAGTTTAGGCCCTGTTCCTAATTGCCTGAGCATATAAATGACATTATAAAGAAAGGAATTTCATTAAAGCAAGCAGTTATTAGCATCAGAATTAGTTATAGTCTGATGAGCATTTTGGCAAAAGTATGAGGGATGTTCTTTGGACTATAAGCCACAGAGAAATCACAATCACAAGTGAGCTTTTAAGTCATGTACCCATTGCTTAATTATAGATCTACCACATGTCTGATACATTCTCTACTGGCTCAGGTCACAGTTTTCTAAGATGAGCTCTGGACTAGTAAGCCTAGTAATGTTAGTCGTAATACTAGTAAGCCTAATAATAATAAGTAATGGCTTTTTTGTCTTCTTTAAAACAAAGCAGAATTACAAGCTTTCCTGAAACTACATACATCCCTTTCTTCTCCCTCCCCTTCCCCTATGGCAAGAATCACACTTTGTGATACAGGGGGATGGATTATTCCTTGGTCTTTTTTTCTTTTCTTTTGTCTTCTTTCTTTTTCTTTCTCTCTTCCTTCCTTCCTTTCTTTTCTTTTCTTCTCTTTTTCCTTTATTTAAAACTACTTTATGCTTGGAACTAAATAAAGTCTGAGGCCAAAATCTCAAAAATACCTTTATCAGTAAGGATAAAAGACTTATACTTCATAAGTCACATTTGTAGACAAATCATCTTCCATGATTATATTTTTAAATGACACGATTTATAAAATCAAACACATAGTAGTCTTAAAATCTCTCTCTCAAACAACACACATGGTTTCTTGACCATTTTAAGTGCACTCATGTACTTTTCATACCATGCCTTACTATTCTTTATTTCTTCTCTGGCCACAATTATTGTCCATTTTAATGCTTGTAGAAATGAGTAAGAAGATTCCATTCTTTTATAACACATTTAAAATATGTATCTGAGAAGTATGCAAACAGAGCATGAGGTCAGGAAGGAGGAGGGGCTGGTCTGGGAGAAGAGTGCAGGGTAGGATATTGATAACCCAAACACATTGTGTATGTGTATGGGATTCTCAAACAACAAATAAAAAAGTGTGTTTGAACACATTTAGTGAGTTACCACCAGATTTAAGCCACTGTCTTCTTATAGAGTCTTCTTACAGCTTTCTGAGAAGTTATCTAAATCAGGATTTTTCTATTGATATGTATGTTGTTTTAAATATTTCAGTACTGTGGAAAAAATAAATGAAAGAATTTTACCTAAATTTATGACTAACGTTCAGAGATTATATGAAGCTCCTAACATTCTCCCAAAATAAACAATAAACATGCACACCTGAGGAGAGGTGATGTTATTAAACCCCTTTCTAGAAAGCAACATGAGCTCAGAGTAGTCAGGAGTCAATCTTCTCAGACACCCTGTTTTGGATACCTGATATCATGGTGTATTGAAATGGCACTGATGTGACTGGAGCCCATGAAGTATACTGAGAGATTTTCAGGGTCAGAAACTCTGCTCAGGACTTCAACTCAACACAATTGCAAATGTCATGGAGAAAGGAAAGGAGAAACAACCTGTGTTCCTAACATGGACTAGTGCTGGGATGTACACATGAAGAGGGAATGAACAAACATGAATACAGCTAACTACAGTATATAACTTGGCATGAGGAGAGTTTCTCATTCTTTACAATGCTGCTATTATAAGTATTTCAGTATCCTAAAACAGTCTAAGGATTCAAACATGCCAACAAGCTTACAAAAACAGTTTTGTTTTTTTTTTTAAAAATCTAGATGTTGCCTAGACAAACTGCTCCCCTGAAGACACCATTTCCTGAGGCATCCCAGAAGATCCACTGTATTCAGAGCAGTTGGTAAGAACACCACCCTTGAGGTCCCAGATTTGCTGCTGGGAACCCGTCACCCTCCAAACCCCCACATGCTGTATGCCTACTCCCCTGAAGAATCCACAGCTGGAAGGCATCCCAGGAGCTCCTCTGTACACAGGGAAACTGGGCAAGAGACACCACAGTCTGAAGACCTACCAGGGGCTCTGTGGCATGCAGGGCAAGTGAACTGGCAGACTGAAAGCCTCCCTGGAGTTCTGCTGCACATAGGGAAACAGATACCACACTCTGTAGAGCCCCTGGAAAACATCTTAACACAAAACAACAGCTTGACTGCTCCTCTGAAGACCCAACAGTCTGAAGGCCACACAGGAGATCTACTGCAGCCTGGGCAACATATCAGCAGTTTTTCTGCCCTTCTGAATAGTCCCCAGTTAGAAGGCCCCACAGGTGGTCTGCTACAGCCAGAGCTACCAGGAGACCTGAAGCAACCCAGGGACAAAAGAGGCAGACTCCGGAAAGAGTCATCCAGACCAGCAAACACCAAGGATAATCACATGGTGAGAAGCAAGGGCAAGACCATAAGCGACAGAAGCCAATATAAGTGGGCATCATCAGAGCCCAGTTCTCCCACCACAGCAAGCCTTGAATACACCAACACACCAGAAAATGAGGAAGCTGACCTAAAATCCTATTTCATGAAGATAATAGAGTCCTTTAAAGAGGTTATAAATAACTCACAGAAAGAAATACAGGAAAATACAGATAAACAAGTAGAAGTCCTTAAAGAAGAAACAAGTAAATGCCTTAGAGAAATACAGGAAAACACAATCAAACAAGTGAAAGAATTGAATAAAGCTGTCCAAGACCTAAAATTAGAAGTAGAAACACTAAAGAAAACACAAATGGAGGCTAACCTGGAAGTGGAAAATGTAGGAAAGAGGTCAGGGATTACAGATGTAAGTATCACCAAGAGAATACAAGAGATAGAAGAGAGAGTCTCAGGTGTAGAAGACACCATAGAAGAGAAAGAAAATTCAAAACATAAAAAAACCCTAGCCTAAATCATCCAGGAAATTCAGGACACAATGAAAAGATCAAATCTCTAAGAATAATCGGAATAGAGGAGAATGAAGATTCCCAGCTCAAAAGACCTGAAAATGTCTTCAAATAAATCATAGTAGAAAACTTCACCAACCTAAAGAAAGAGATGGCCTTAAAGGTACAAGAAGTCTATAGAACACCAAATAAATAGGACCAGAAAAGAAAGTCCTCTCATCACAATAATAATCAAAACACTAAATGCATAGAACAAAGAAAGAAGATTAAAAGCTCCAAGGGAAAATGGACAAGTAACATATAAACACCTATCAGAATTACAACAGACTTCTCAACAGACACTATGAAAGCCAGAAGAGCATGATCAGAGGTCATAAAGAGTCTAAGAGAACACAAATGCTAGCCCAGGCTACTATACTCAGCAAAACTCTCAATCAAGATAGATGGATAAAACAAAATATTCCAAGACAAAGTCAAATTCAAACTGTATCTATTTACCAGTCCAGCCCTAGAGAGGATCCTAGAAAGAAAACTCCAGCATAAGGAAGGTATTTACACTGAAGACAAGACAAGATATTAAGCAGCTCACAACAAAGCAAAAAGGAGAGACCCACAAACACATAAAGCCACCTACAAAAACAAACATATCAGGAACCAACAGTTATCTCTTTTTAATATCTCTCAATGTTAATGAACTCAATTCACCTATAAAAAGACAAAAGCTAACAGACTAGGTATGCAAACAATATCTAGCATTTTGCTACATAGAAGAAACATACTTCAATAACAAAGACAGACACTATCTCAGAGTAAAAGAATGGAAAAAGGTTTTCTAGGCAAATGGTACCTTGAAACAAGCTGGAGTTACTACACTAATATCTAATAAAACAGACTTTCAAACAAAAGTCATCAAGCGTAATGAAAAAGGACACTTCATATTCATCAAAGAAAAAATCCACCAAGAGAAAATCTCAATTCTGAATATTTATACCCCAAATGCTAGGGCACACACATTCATAAAAGAAACTTTACTAAAGCTCAAAACATACATTGAACTCCACAAAATAATAGTGAGACTTTAACACCCCACTCGCACCAATGAACAGGTCATTGAAACAAAAACAGAGACACAGTAAAACTAATAGAGGTTATGAACTGAATGGATCTAACAGATATCTACCCTATAAAAGGAATTCACCTTCTTCTCAGCACCTCATGGTACCTTCTCCAAAATCAGCCATATAATCAGTCACAAAAAAACCTTCCACAGATATAAGAAGATTGAAATAATTCCATGAATCCTATCAGATCACCATTGCCTAAGGCTGGTCTTCAATAACAGCAAAAACAACAGAAAGCCCACATACACCTGGAAACTGAAAAGTCTCTACTGAATGATAACTTTTTCAGGGAAGGAATAAAGAAAGAAATTAAGACTTCCTGGAATTTAGTGAAAATGTTGACACGTCATACCCAAACTTATTGGACACAATGAAAGCAGTACTAAGAAGAAAATTCATAGCACTAAGTGTCCTAGAAAAGAAACTGGAGAGATCATACACTAGCAACTTAACAGCACACCTGAGAGCTTTAGAACAAAAAGAAGCAATTCCCATCAAAATCTGTACACAATTCTTCAAAGATATGGAAAGAGCAATTCCCAAATTAATCTGGAAAGACAAAAAAACCAGAATAGCGAAAACAATTCTTAACAATAAAAGAAAGGCTGGGGGAATCACCATCCCTGACCTCAAGCTTTATACAGAGCTATCATGATAAAAACTGCCTGGTATTGGTACAGAGACAAACACGTTGATCAATGGAATAGAATTGAAGATCCAGAAATAAAACCACACATTTACAGATACTTGAACTTTGACAAAGATGCCAAAAATATACAATGGAAAAAGAAAGCGTCTTCAATAAATGGTGGTGTTATAACTGGCTGTCTGTATGTCGAAAAATGAAATATTTGTCACCTTGTACAAAACTCAAGTCCAAGTGGATTAATGATCTCAACATAAAACCAGATACAATGAATCTAATAGAAGAGAAAGTGGGAAGGAGCCTTGAACTCATTGGCACAGGGGAAAATTTCCTAAACAGAATTCCGATAGCTCATGCTCTAAGATCAAGAATTGATAAATGAGACCCCATGAAACTGGAAAGTTTCTCTAAGGCAAAGGACATAGTCAATAAAACAAACCAGAAAGATTCAGGTTGGGAAAAAATTCTTCCCTAACCCCACATCTGATAGAGCTCTACTATCCAAATATATAAAGAACTCAAGAAGATAACCACCAAAAACCAAACAACCCAATCAAAAAATGTGGTACAGAGCTAAACAGAGAATTCACAACAGAGGAATCTCAAATGGCTAAGAGGCACCAAAAGAAATGATCAAAGTCCTTAATGATCAGAGAAATGCAAGTCATAATGACCCTGAGATTCCCCGTGATACCAATCAGAATGACTAAAATCAAAACCTTAGGTGACAACACATGTTGGTGAGGATGTGGAGAAAGAACAACACTCCTTCATTGCTGGTGGGATTATGAACTCATACAACCACTCTGCAAATCAACCTGGAGGTTCTTCAGAAAATTGGAAATAGATCTACCTGAAGACCCAGCAATACCACTCTTGGGAATGTTCCTAAAAGATTTCCCACCATGGCATAGGGGCACATGTTCCCCTATGTCCATAGCAGCCTTGCTTGTGATATCCAGAAACTGGAAACAACCCAGACACCCCATACCAGAAGAATGGTACAGAAAATGTGGTTCATTTACACAATGGAATACTACTCAGCTATCAAGAATGAGGTTATCCTAAGTTTTGCAGGCAAATGGATGGAACTAGAAAATATCATCCTGAGTGAGGTAACCCAGACCCAAAAAGACATGCATGGTTTGTACTCACTAATAAGTGGATATAAATTAGCCAAGAAAAAAAACAGTACAGAATACCCAAAATATAGTCCACAGACCTCAAAAAGGACAATAAGCAGAAGGGATAACTTGAGGACTTCTCAGTCCCACTGGGGAGAGAGAAGAAAACAATCACAAGTGGGGAGGGAAAGAGGGACCTTGTAGGGAAAATAGACCGGGGGTAGGGTGGACCTTTTCTGGTATTGGGTGAGGGAAAAGGACTGAACCCCCAAGGGCCAGCAGAAAGAATCAAAACAAACAGCCTCAGGAGATAGGAGGTTGGGGGACCCTCAAGAATGTACCAGAGACCTGAAAGGTGAGAGACTCTGAGGATGCAAAGGGAGGAACCTTAGATGAAATGCCGAACAGTAGGGAAGAGGGATCTTATTGAGCCCACCTTCAGCAGAAAGGCAGGGCATCAAGTGAGGAAGGGGGTTGCCATTCCATAGTCAAAACTCTGACCCATAGTTGTTCCTGACTGAAAACACTACAGAGATGGAAATGGAGAAGAACCTGAGGAAAAGAAGATCCAGCAACAGGCCCAAAGTGGAATCCAGCTCAAGGGGAGGCCCCAGGGCCTGACACTATTACTGAGGCTATGGCATGCTCACAAAAAGGGACCTATCATAACTGTCCTTAGAAAGACCCAACAAGCAGCTGTGAAAGAGTCAGATGCAGATATTTGCACCCAATTAATGGACAGAAGCAGCTGACCCTGTGGTTGAATTAGAATAGCTGGAAGAAGCTGAGGAGGAGGGCCATTCTCTACCAGGACCAGCAGTCTCAATTAACCTGGACCTCCGAGATCTCTCAGACACTGAACCACCAACCAGGCAGCGTACACCAGCTGATATGAGACCCCCAACACACATACAGCAAAGGACAGCCAGGTCTAGGTTCAGTAAAAGATAATGCACCTAACCCTCAAGAGACTGGAGGCCCTTGGGAGTTCAGAGGTCAGGTGGGGTGAGGGGTGTGGGGTGTGGGGTGAGGACATCCTTGTGAAGACAGGGGTGGGGAGGAGGTATGGGATGGGGAAAGGTGGAGGTGGACCTGGAGGAGAATAAAATCTGGAGGATACATAAATAAATAAATAAAAGATTAAAAAATAAATAAATAAAAAACCAGGTGTCTCCTAACCCTGAAGGCATCTGTGTATGAGTATGTATTGTTTTTAAAGAAAGTATTCATATAAAAGTAATTGTGGTTGAGGCCTATGTATATGTGAAACATCTCTCAGAGACTCTGTAAAGTAGAAGACCTAACTTAGGCACCTAGACAGCTTACAATCTATTTTAATTTGGTCAGCATTTGCTTTTTGTTTTTGTTTTTTTGTTTTTTTGTTTTTTGTTTTTTGTTTTAAATATACTATAATACCCTTTTAAATAGGCATATGTCCTCAGAGAAACAGGATGAAGGTTTCAATATACAAAATAGCATCTTTATTTTCCTTTCTTTAATTAGATATGTTTATTTACATTTCAAATGTTTTCCCCTTTCCTGGACTCTCCTCAAAATACCCCCTATCCCATCCCACCTCCCCTTGCTCACCAACACACCCACTCCCACTTCCCTGTCCTGGCATTTCCCTACACTGGGGCATAGAGCCTTCTCAGGACCAAAGGCCTCTCCTCCCATTGATGTTCAACAAGGCCATCCTCCTCTGCTATATATGCAGCTGGAGCCATGGGTCCCTCCACGTGTATACTTTGGTTGGTGGTTTAATCCCTGGGAGCTCTGGGGGGTACTGTTTGGTTCATATTGTTGTTCCTCCTATGGGGTTGCAAAATAGCATCTTATGGTGAACACTAACTTCTGACGTTTTATAAAAACTCAAAAGTATTTTGCTCAAATTTAATATTTGAAATTTCCTTTTTTTACCTAAGTACATTTGTGTGTGACTCTGTACGCCTGAGTAACAGTGCTCTCAGAAGCCAGAGGCATTAGATTTTGTTATTGTTGGAGATACAGGGATCTGGGAGCATCCTGATATGGGTTCTGAGAAATGAACTTGTGTCTTCTAGAAGAGCAGTAACCTTTCTTAAACACAGTCATTTCTCCAGCCTAAAATTTCTGGAGCCTGAAATTTAGTCATCTATCAACTAGCTATACTATACTGTCATAGTCTGTTTTTAAATTTTGAAAGGATTCCTCATATTTCCTCACTATTCCCTTCATATATTTCCTAAAATGCAATTTCCAATATAATTAGTATGGGCCTCTATGTCACAGTTACCCCACTAGCACTCCCACGTTAAAGCCAACTTTACTTCACGGAAGATCAGTTTTCTCAGGATTAAGATAATTTTGAAACAGGAAAAAAATGCATTGTGAAACACAGAGGTAAAGGGCTGTGAAAGTATGAACTCCCTCACTCGGTTCTCAGCTCTCAGCCAGCTTTGAGCTGCCTAGCCATCATGTCGCCCATTCAGATCCATTCAGTATCTCTTCCTACTTCTTTTTTAGGACCTTGATTAGAAGACTACATTCTAGACTTCCAGATCCACACCAGTCTGAGGCTCATTCATTCATTGAACATTGAAATGTCCTTAGCACATTTTTTTTTCTTTCCTTTTGGCTAATTTTTCTTCTCCAAGGCTAATCTTAGCTTTAAAATGATAAAATCTTATTTACCATATTGTTTCTACTTTGATCTTCTCTCACATTGATAGATATTATGTTTTACCACACATTTGCAGGGATGTCTGTTAGTAGAGTCATGATAAATGAATTATGACAATCTCAAGAAACTAAGACTGTAAGGAGAGAGACAAGAGTAGAATTAACCTAATGTGTGGGGAAGTTAAGTAATGTTACAAAACATTTCAAGATCATAGACATCTCTGACATCCATACCTGACCTTCTGTCCTAACCCTCCTCATCACAGACAGACAGACAGACAGACAGACAGACACACACACACACACACACACACACACACACACACACACACACATACCACATACACATGAGCAATTTGAGCATGAGGAGGCTCACTGTGTACATAAACCTGTGTTCTAATATAAAACAGGCCTGCTCACTACGAGGGTGGCATGGAGCATCAGCAAGGGAAGTGGTCTTGCTTGGGGCCTGTGGCAAGTATGTGATCCTGCACAGACTCCTTGCTGAGACTTATGCAGGGATCTTGCCCCTGGCCATACAGTCATGAATTAAGAACGTCCTCTGAACAACCACATAAATGTCTACACTGTAATAAGATTCTTCCCGCTTCATTGTTTATCCTATGCCTCATTTTCTTCATCTGTCTTGTAGGAGTTATGATTCTATTTCTCCAAGGGCTTGCTACAAGGATGGGAAGAAATGAACATACATTAAAGGGCTGGGGCCAGCAGTAATGCTTGCCACGGAAACTACCTAATAAAGCTCAGCCACCATTGTGACTCTAAGATCAGCTGAGGATTTACTGGTCCAGAGGATGTTTACCTGAGGCTAGATTTTGAATTACATACTATAAGAAAGCATAAGCTAAGAGTGATAGCTAATGTATTTGGCTTCACAGGAGAATGTAGAAGTCTACTTTACTTTTCAAATATTCTTACAGAAATCAGTTATGTTTCCTACATCTAAGTTGATCCCAAATATTCAACAACATTATCAGATGCTTTATCAGACTGATGTGTTTCATTTTAGTTCTTCTCAGGTTTTTACTTCTCTTTGTTTAATCTACAGGTTGAGAATATGGAAAATATTTATGGTAACATTTTTCTGCATTTGTATGTTTACAAAATTATTGATATACATTTTTTTTAAAAATGAATGCACTTGAAATGCTTCAAAGAGTTGGGTTAAGTGATTAGACAATAATAAGTACATTGTTTTTATATTTTTAATCAAGCATGAAATAGCTGTTTGATTTCATTATTAAGAAAATATATATTTATAGTCTTTAGAATACTGAAGGGAAGGACATACCTACTGAGAGCATTTATTTTGGGAACTGTGCTAGTACGTAACTGGATAAATTATAAAACGTGTTTATAAATTTAATAAACACATATTTATAACCATTCATAAGTATGAATATCATAACTTCATCCAATGAACTTAGAAAATAGTGAAACTTTAACTAATTTCGTTGCTTGTGAGTTTATTCGTCTTCAACCTCATAACATAATTAACAATAACAAATTGTTTTTCTTTAGATTCTCATATCTCCTTCCTTGAGACAGTTCTTAAAATGCAATATAAAGAAGGAGGGCTGCTCAGTCCAGCTCTTTTGGAGGACGTATTTGGCTCTCTCTGGAATGTCATCACAGTGAGTATGAGGAGAAGAGCACATGAATTTATTTATGTAACTCATACAGAGTGGCTACTCATTTCTACAGTTTACTATGAGAACTTAGTTATTCTAAAGTAACATATGGTCATTTTGAAAAGCTTCAAAAGACTATTTTTTAAAAAAATTTAGAGATATGTATTATTTAAGCATGTAGTATAGTTACATTTTTTTTAAAAAATATGTCTTTAGGGTTTTTTTAAAGTCATAATCTTATCATTATTCAAAATTCATTAATATGAACTGGGGAGATGGCTAAAATGGTAAAGTAATTGCAAGGCAACTATGAAAAAGTCATGTTCAGAACCCTAGAAACCATTTGTCAAGATCACACCGGAGTATCTCTAACCTCAGTGAAGTAAGCAGAAACAGGCTGAAGCTCAGGACTCCTGGCCAAACAGCCTGGGTGAAAGGCACAAAAGTTCTGTGAGAGACACTGCCTAAAGAAAATATGCTGGAGAACACTGGGCATTATATCCAACATTTGGGCACACAGATGCATGCAGAAGCACACACACACACACACACACACACACACACACACACACACACTGATCAATTTTATATCTCTTAGTACCTCAGTTCAGCTAAGTCAATACACAAAGCATCTGTTTGGGGTTTACCTAGTTCATTGCTAAATCTATCATCCCTAACATTCCTAAGGTTTTTCCCTGTGATTTTGATGCTTTTATGAAAAAGTTAGTTCTCATAGAAGGCTAGATTAATCCAAACACTGTCCAGCTCTTGAACCCTGTCTCTAGTAAGCTGCTTTTATTTGCAAGCAAGAAGAATTCCATATAACTCAAGTTACATGAAACAATGAAGTGACTGTTGATAATGAGTGTGAGTGTTCAGCGAAAGAATAATCTAATGAGGATTCATGTGTGAATTTTCATTCTTCCCCTGGGTGTGCAGGCTGCAAGGATGAAGTGGAGCCAGGAATGGGTGGGGAGTGAAGGATCCCAGTCTGTCTGGGAGTGCAGGTGTTGGGTGGGGAGGCCTCCTCTGAGGATTTTAGTGTTACATCTCTCTTAGAGTCCAGTCAACAAAGTAGCTCTCATAGACAATCTTCAATGAAACAGCTTGCATGTATACAGCTTATTTGGGGTGAACAAAGGCTAGATATGAAGGTTGGAGTGTGGGGAGGAATTTTCAGGGTGAAAGTAAATCATTGACTAGAGTTTAAAGTATTGGGAATGCCTCATTTGCATGGAGAGACATTCCAAGAATCCCAGGAACTTGCTGGGTGGCTTCTTATCTCTAAAGAGGAAGTTGAGCTTGTAGGTTTGCCCAGGAATAGGTCGAGGATGTCAGGGTTGGGCTCCCAAGTAAGGTCAGAGAAGGGGAAGCCCTGCTAAAAATGAGTATCCTCAATTTTGTGCAGAGCTCAGAGGAGCTATCAGGACTTCATAGCAGGGTTTCTCAACATCCTAAGACTAAGCTTACCAAAGCTGTAACAGGAAGCTCCTGGTGAACAAAATTCTGTATGATAGATTGTCACTTAATGACTTTCTTTCTCATGTATTATTTCATGTAAGCCATATACCAATCATGTATAGAATAATTAGATATTCTCGTAACAAATGTGTGTATGTTTGTGCAAGCAATAATATAGCATAAAATGTCATAATATGAAAGATGCTAAAATTGGCACCATTACTGATCATTAGTGTCAAGTGTTAAGCATAGTAAAATCACACTGGCTATATCTAAATTTTGCTCAGCACTTAAAAATAGAAAGTTGAAATTCTCAGCAACTACATATTCACTTGTCTAATAGAATAAGTATGTTATACATAATTTGTCTTCTGGCATATTCTATTGAAAATTAAATTTGCTTGGTTTTGTCTTTCAATCTGGAATGTGTGTGTGTGTGTGTGTGTGTGTGTGTGTGTGTGTGTGTGCATGTGCGTGTATGTGTAACAGAGACCCAGGTAACTCAGACATGCTTGAATTCCTAGTTTTCCTGCTTGTACCTCTGAAAAGCTGACTTTGCAGGTATGTACCAACACACTCAGCACAAGTATTAATACTTTATAAACTAACATGTAAAAATGTATTACTACCTCTCTAAAACGTGGCTTTTCTATATAGCAATATAAAATTCACACATGGCTTGAAAACACACAAACTTGAGAGACCTTATTATATCATTTACTCTAGTGATTTTTATTTATGAATTTGTAATTTGTTTTGTCAAATAAATTTATTTAGTATTTTTATTCATGATTAAAGGCACATAAAAACCAAAGAGGATGACAGAGCTCTTATTTCTATGAAAAACAAACCTCAGTAACCATGTTTGAAAATTAGAAGATCCATGGATGCAGTGAAAATGGGAAGATCTGCAGATGCAATATGAATGAGCTGATTTCTTGTTACAAACCATTTCTTTCTTGATTATTAAATTCCCCTGAATTACCAACATTGCAAAGAATACAATATGTTCCATAACAAAAATCTACTTAATTTAATGTTTTATGGTGATGGAATCATGAAATCCATGCACATGAGCACAGGAGAGCACCTGCCTCTCAGAGGTGAATGTTCTAAACGGCAGCAACTTAATGAAAACATGACAGTTTGTCTTTGTTTGTTTGTTTGTTTGTTTGTTTCTGCTTTTTCCTCTATGGTCTCAATTTCTTGTCTAGGTTGTAAATCCATAACTTCCCTTTTATTTGCAGGTCCAAGTGGCTTTTGCATAAATGTGTAGCAATGCCTTCATGTAGAAAACATTCATGAAGGGTAGGATATGTCATGGTAAAGAAGGTTAAGGCCAATGTAAAAATTAGTAAAAGCGTCGCCAATGCTCAGATTAGTGTTTCATTCAGATGTGACATACTTACCGCAGATGCCTGTCCTCCATGGAGTGAGTTTCCAACCAAAAGGCAACGCTTATTCAATTAAGTTTGTTGGCTTTTCAAAAGTTTATTTTTGGAAGTAAATTTTAGTTTTGAAACAAAATTCTTTAAGTTTTAAATTAAAAACTCTCCTATTTAAAATCTCTCCCTCTTATACTCTCACACCTCCATGGAACAGGTCATTCATGTTTTCTTCCATGACACTAACAGCTATGTGCTCTAAGACAAGACAGCAGCCATGAGCTCTAAGATAAGACAGCAGCTATGAGCTCTAAGACAGGACAGCACTGACAGATATGGAACTGATGCAACAAGCATAACTCAGGAAATCTGACTCTCCGTTCTCCATCACCCTGTGTAGTATTTCATTAATAAAGTACAGTAAAGAGTCTACTCTTTAAACAGTCATATTTGCAAGCAAGATATTTGACTTTGCAACATCATTGGGAATGGAACTAGGCCAGCAGAATCCATACAACTGTGAGCATCTTAGGGTACGCGTTTTATGGCCAGCAGCACCAAAAGTATAGTCAGTGTCGCCACAGTAATGATAAGTGTGGATGGGTGGAGCAAAAGAACATCTGTAGAGGTGAACAGTATTGGCCCAATTCCCCTTTAATGGCCTTGTCAAGGCATGGCCAGTTTATAGCCTGTCTATATACCATGATGCAATGGTGTTTATAAAATGTACCCAGACAAAATTTCCTGAAGTGCAGATAAATCACCAATGTCTTTCAGTTATATTAATATTTTTAAAAGGAGATTATGTCTTCTCTCTTGAAAATATTCTGGTAATGGCTTTCATGTAGCACAAGAATGAATATATGAAAAGCAAATTTATTATGGAATTGCCAGAATAGTATCATGTTTCCAGAGAGACAGAGCCCCTGCTGATATTCAGAGACTAAAAGCAGGAATGTGACTTGAAAATACATGAGGTACTGAAAAGCGACAAGATAGATGTGAAGAACATGACAGAAGAATGAGTTATGACATTCTTCTGCGGGAACATCTGGGCACAAATGAAGTTACTAGCCTCTTAATGAGGATCTAAAGTCATTTGATCTCATCCACTATATGGAAGAGAGAACACAGTTCTCTACCTCTTATCAATTTACTAAAGTATTCGGCTTCCTATTTTGATTTTCTCCCTCTCTCTGTCCTAGTCAGGGTTACTCTTGCTATGGTGAAACACTAGGCCCAAAAGCAAGCTTTGAAGGAAAGGGTTTCTTGGGCTCACACTTTCACATCGTAATCTATCATTGAAGGAAAGCAGGTCAGGGCACTGGAGGCAGGAGGTATTGCAGAGGCCATGGCGGGTGCTTCTTACTGGCCTGTTTCGTATGGCTTGCTCAGTCTGGTTTCTTGTGGAACCCAGGATGATAACCCAGGTGTGGCAACACTGATTAAGAACTTGCCTTACAGACTTTCCTACTCCCTGATCCTATGCAGACATTTTAGCAGATGAGGTTCCTGACTCTCAACTGACCCTAACCTGTGCTGAATGGACATAAAACTAGCCAAGAGAACCTCTAAAGTCCTGTTATGCATGAAAATAAGGCAGACAACTGAGATTGCCACTTGTATTGGACAAACCAAAATTGACACCAGAAGATAGCAAGATCTTCAAAGTGACTACAGCACAGAGAACACATATACTGCTATTTCTCCAATGCTACCATCATTATGCCATCTTACAACTCAGGAGCAACTGTACTATACAGGATATGACCAAAATAGCATTGTTATTCCTCAGCTTGTACACTTCTGTAAAGATTGTTCAGAAACTCAACTCATTACAGTTTGGTTGGAACAAACATTTTAAAAAGGAATTCATATTTTATTATTTTTTCAAATTTATTATTCTTTTATATATTACATCATGCCTGCAGTTTCCCATTTATCCTATCCTCCAAGACCCTTACCCTATCTCCCAGTCTCTCCCAGAACCATTCCTCCTCCAGTTCTCTTCAGAAAAAGTCAGGTTTCTCAAAGATATCAGCCAAACGTGGCATATCATGCTTCTATAAAACCAGGTACATCCCTTCATATTAAGACTGGATGA
>JADRCD010205355.1:0-21965 GCA_019843815.1 Montemys delectorum | reverse complement strand
ACTTGCTTTGATTGTTCTGTCAATGTTGTCCATGTTATCTTCTGCACCTGAGATTCTCTCTTCTATCTCTTGTATTCTGTTGGTGATGCTTGCATCTATGTTTCCTGACTTTTTTCCTAAGATTTCTAACTCCAGGGTTGTCTCCTTTTGTGATTTCTTTATTGTTTCTACTTCCGTTTTTAGGTCCTGAATGGTTTTACTCAGTTCCTTCACCTGTTTGTTTGTGTTTTCCTGCATTTCCTTAAGGGATTTTTGGGTTTGCTCTTTAAGGGCTTCTATTTGTTTACTTGTGATCTCCTGTAATTCTTTATGGGATTTTTTTGTTTCCTCTTTAAGGGCTTGTATCTCTTTATCTGTTTTCTCCTGTATTTCTTTAAGGGAGTTATTCATGTCCTTCTTAAGTTCCTCTATCAGCATTGTGAGATGAGTTTTTAGATCCAAATCTTGCTTTTCTGGTGTTTTGGGATATCCAGGGCTTGCTGAGGTGGGAGTACTAGGTTCTGGTGAAGCCAAGCAGTCTTGGTTTCTGTTGGTAGAATTCTTGCGTTTGTCTTTCGCCATCTCTTGATCTCTGGTGTTAGAAGTTCTTGGTGTCTTAGAGCTTGATCTTTCCTTGCTGCCCTGCAACTCCCCGTCCACTCCTGAGGCCTGTGCCTCCCAGCTAGTCCTGCCTGAGGCCTTGGGCTGAAGCTCGTCCTGGAGGGAAGCCCTCTGCTCCAGGGAGGGGGCAGAGATGGTTGCTGATCCAGCTCTGTCCCTCAGAAGCTGAGAGACTCCTGTCCCTGCAGTCCTGAGACTCCCCTGCACTTCCTGAGGCCTATGCCTCCCGGCTGGTCCTGCCTTAACAAGACCCCAGAGAGATAATGGCGGATCTCACCTGAGTCCTTGGGCTGAAGCTCGACCTGGGGGGAAGCCCTCTCCTAGCAGGGAGGGGGCAGAGATGATCGTTGATACAGCTCTGTCCCTCGGAAGCTGAGAGGCTCCAGTCCCTGCAGTCCTGAGACTCCCCTGCAATTCCTGAGGCCTATGCCTCCCAGCTAGTCCCGCCTGATTCCTGGGGCTCCTTGAATTATATTTTTACAAATATTTTCTTAAGGTTTACTTGGTGGCTCATACCTGTAATCCCAATATCTTTAGATAGTGAGATATGAAAATTGCCAGAAAAATAGCACTAGACTGTACTCCATAGTAAGTTGTAGGCCACCCTGAACTCCATTGTGAAACCCTTCCCACTTTCTATAAAACCAAATTAATTAAGGCAAAAAATAAGTAATTTTTGCTGGAGAAAGATCTGTGTTGCTTGAGTTTAGAGTAGCCCCTATAACTTAACACTAGCCAGTGACATTATAAATATTTAATTATTAAAGTCAACCCACTACCTATGTTTATCATAAATAATAAGTCAAACTCTTGAGAATAGGTATTTTCAAATCATATCAAACACCAGAGAACAGAAATAACCTTCTACAGTAGCATAGACTTGCCTATTTTTATTACCAATGAAACATAACTTTTCAGTTAATCTTATCCTATTTAAAAATTGAAATGACCCTTAACCAAGAATGAAACAAATTCAAAATGTGTATTCAAATGAAGAAAATAAGATGTAATCCTAGAACATGAATTTTCTATGAATCAAGTTATATACAACTCTTTTAAATTTCTGAAAAAGGAGTACAGTCATGAGGTTCTTTAAAACAGAAAAGTTTATGCTTCACCATTTAGCCCTTAGGAAGTGTGACATCTGTAACATACAACTTTACATGTAACACCATTACATATGTAAAAATAACTTTAAATGTTGTGGATTTTTTAAATCTCAAATCATGCCTTCTGCTGTAATACCTCTCAAACCATCTGTCAGCTCCCATGGGTGCAGTATATATTCTTATGAATCCAGCTTTCACATGCAAATCTGTGGAAATCATCATTCTAAAGACTCTAGAATGTAACTTTTAATAACCATAACTAAAAGAATGCTATACTATAGGATTTACCAAAAGATCAGTCTGTGTTGTCTCAAACTAGAGGGAAAATGACATGTGTAAGTTGGTCAAATGGTTTGATCAAGTAAAACACCATGAATAAGAGCTTATTACATTTCATTATTTTTTCCCTAGGTTAATGCCATTTTAGACTAAAAAAAAAAATATAAAAAAAATTAAGAACTACCATTTCAAAATTTAAATAATTAAATCTATTTGTGGAGTTTTAACAATTTATTTTTCAATCATATTGAATTGTGTACTATTGTACATTAAATAAAACACTATAGACATTTTTTAAAAACTTAGTTTCATAGGTTGCCAAGATAAAGCCAAGCATCTATGCTACATTAAATAGCTGTTAAGAATATGAAAAGAAATGCAAGAGAAGTGCCAGTCTTGAATCTTGCTTATATTTAAACTTGAGTTGCCAAAGTCCGCAGCTTCTTTAAATGCTCACTCTATTGTTAATGACAAAAAGATACCCTACCTGGGTTCCCAAACTGACTCAACAGTTCCTTTGACTATTGTTTTAGTTTGATTTTGTTTTTTCTCTCAGGTAAAACCCTTTTCCTCTAGATATCACTGCTCGGAGTTCCTCCTTCATATTCCAGTCAAGTCCTCATGAATTAGACAGGATCAGCCAAAACTTGAGCTACTAAGGTTATTATTAATTACTCTTCCTCAATATGTAAAAGCAAGTTCTCCTCTGTGACTCTCTACTGCTTCATTATTTTTATGTTTCTTTTAATAGTGAATATCTTTAGATTATACATATTCAGAAACTAACTCCATGAAAAATGTCTTTTTTACTATTAGTGTCTAGCTCCAGTTCATGTAATCAGTGCTCTTGTATGAGTGGGGGTGGTATTTACTCACATGTACTTCTACAAAATTGCATTGGAGCTTAGAAATCAACCTGTGTATCATTTCTAAGGCACTAGGGCAAATCTTCTATTATTGTGGTTGTTTTGTTTTGTTTTATTTTGTTTAGACAAGATCTTTATTCTTCACACAGACTCACAGCAATCCCCATGTCTATCTGAATCTGCCTCTCCAGCAGTGAGATGACAAGTTCTTATTAACTCTATCTAGGGTGTTTTACAGTATCCTCATTGTCAAACTTTCAGAGCACAATTTTTCCAATTTAACCCACTAATCTGAAACACCTAAAATTTCCAGGTTTGTAGAAATATAAAATAGAGTGGCAGTTACCAAAAGTTAGTAGGTAATGAATACTGGGATTTCTTTCATGTACACAGAAACTACATTTTGCAAAATGAGACAAATCTAGAAAGTATATAAAATATGAATCTATTTTACATAATTATAGATTGTTAAGATTATGATTCATAGATCATTTTAATTTACAACGTGTACTGGTTGGTTTTGTGTGTCAACTTGACACAGGTTGGAGTTATCACAGAGAATGGAGTTTCAATGGGGGAAGTGCCTCCATGAGATCCAGCTGTGGAGCATTTTCTTAATTAGTGATCAAGGGGGTAGGGCTTCTTGTGAGTGGTGCCATCTTTGGACTGGAAGTCGTGGGTTGTATAAGAGAGCAGGCTGAGCAAGCCAAAAAAAGCAAGCCAGTAAGGAGCATCACTCCATGGCCTCTGTATCAGCTCTTGCTTCCTGACCTGCTTAAGTTCCCGTCCTGACTTCCTTTGTGATAAACAGCAGTGTGGAAGTAAGCCAAATAAACCCTTTGCTCCCCAACTTGCTTCATGGTCATGATGTTTGTGCAGGAGTAGAAACCCTGACTAAGACACAAAGGTAGCCATGTAAATTATAACATACTGTTAAAAATTCATCTAAGATATTATCATTTTACTTAGAGATAACTCTTTAAATATTTTTCAGTTTGTTTATTTGTGTAATTTTAAAAGGGGTAGAAAAATTCTCAATAAAATACTTGTTCCATTGTCAAATTGACATGATCCTGAAGATACAGGAATGGTTCAAGATTTGAAAATAAGTTAATGTAATCCAGTATAGAATCAAACTTTAAAACAAAACACATTTTGATATTAGATGCAAAAGAGGCTTTTGACAAAATCCAGCACCCCTTCATGATAAAAGTCCTGAAGAGATTGAGAATATTTCCCAATAAAACAAAGTCAGTTTACAAAAATCCCATAGCCAACATCAACTTAAATAGAGAGAAATTAAAAGAAATTCCACTAAAGTCAGGAACAAGGCCAACATGTTTATTCTTTCCATGCATAATCATTAAAGTACTTGAAATCTTAGAGAGACCAATAAGGTAACTGAAAGAGATCACGTGAATACAAACTGGAAACAGAGAAATCAAATTATCTTTATTTGAAGATGATATAATAGTAAACTTATGTGTCCATAAACATTCAACTTGGAAACTCCTTCAGCTGATTAACACTAGCAGCAAAGAAGCACAATAAAAAAGTCAACTCACAAAAATCAGTAGCTTTCCTATATATATATGACAAACAGACTATGAAAGAAATCAGTAAAACAAAGCTTTCAGAAGCCTTAAAAAGAAAAAGAAAGATCTTGAGGTAAATCTAACCAGTCAAGTGGAAAAACTCCTACGATGAAAACTGCAAGAGACTGAATAAAGAAACTGAAGAGGATATATGAAGGTTGAAAGATAGCCCATGATCTTAGGTCAGTAGGACTAATATAAAAATGACAATTCTACCACAAAGCAATCTACTGATTGAATGTAATCCCCCTTAAAATAACAACATAATTCCTCACAATCTTGAAATGAAAATGTTTAGCTTTATATAGAAACAAAATAGCCAGGATAGTTTTTTTTTAATCCTGTATAATAAAACTGCTTTATGAACCACTATTCTAAAACTCACATTGTACTACAGAGCTGTGATAATGAAAACAGTATGGTATTGGCACAAAAACTAGTAAGTTGATTAGTGAAATCAAATTGAAGTCCCAGACATAAATCCATACCCGTATGGATATATGAGTTTTGGTAAAGAAGCCAAATTACACAATGAATACAGTATCTTTAACAACTGGTGCTGGCCAAACTGGATGGCTATATGTATAAGAATCCAAATAGATCTATACTATCACTCTTCACAAACTCAACTTTAAGTTGATTAATACCCTCAACATAATGCTACATACACTGAACCTGATAGAAAAGAAAGATGGGAATAGCCTTGATCTCATTGTCATAGGGGAAAGAGCCTTTCTGAACAGATAACTGTTAGCACAGGCAATAAAACCAATAGTTAGTAAATGAGACCGAATGAAACTAAAAAAGATTCTCCAGGGAAAGGACATCATTCAGAAAAATGGCAGCCTACAGAAAGGACTAAGATTTTTTTACAACAGCAATTTCTGATAGGCTAATATCAATATATATCCAGACAACAGCTTAATAAAAAAATCAAATTAAAAATAGAAGCTTCTAAACAGAGAGTTCTCAAAAGAGGAAACTTAAGTGGTTGATACTTTAAAGAAATGTTCAACATCTTTAGCCATCAGGGAACTGCAAATAAAGAACGACTCTGAGATACACCCATCAGAATAGGTAAAAACATTAAAATATATGACAACTTGTTCTGACCATGATATAAAATAAGGGGAAAATACATTCAATTCTAGCATAATTGCAAATTTGCAAAGTATAATCTGTAGAACCATGGGGTGTTACAGGGGCTAAGTATAGAGTAAAGGACTACAGAAGATAGCTATGTCTTCCTAGGAAATGGAAATAAAATAATTTTGGATAGAACATACTGTAAACAGGGAGTACAAGAATGGAATGATCATGAGTGACAAGGGGAGGGAATATGAGAGAGCACAGCTAAAATCAAGTGTCAATGGAGAGGTGAAATGGAAATCTAATATTTCCTAAACCTTCCTAAATGTAACCTTTCTAAAATATAAATGTACAATAAGTTTCCAAATAGTGAGACAACAGAAAGCCTCGGCTGGATCTCTCTTGGCACCAATTGAAGCTCTCTGGTATATCTAATTATGCTATTGACCAAATGGATTTTATTGGAACTTCCAAACCACCAAGGTTGCTCTCAAGTCTGTAGGTTACTCGAACAAGGAGAGAGAAGAACCTGAGGCTAAAGACAATACCTATACAACTCAGTGAACATCAAAAACTCAAGCTGGTATCTACATAGATCCTTCTCTATGTAATAATCTTCTTGGTAATGAAAAATACTGTGCATGCTACCAAAGGAGAAATGTAATACCAAAACCCACCAAACTGATAAAAACTCATCAATTTAAAATGACATCCTGTCTCCAAGGTAACAAACTACTCTTAAGGATAGACCACAAGCTTGGCAGTAGATTACCAACAAAAATAAACCTAACAACAAATATTTGTGTAGATATAAAGTAAATATGAAATTCACTTTCAAATATTAATTGTTCTAAATGCAAGATTGGACTTCTGTGATCCAGAGAATCAGCTATTTTGTGGATAACTGCATCATTAAGACTAATTTCTATTAATGCAGTACCATAGTAAGATGTGAAAAACTCTAATTATTTGAGATACCAAATAATGTACATCCAGCTGTCCTCAACACAATTTTCTCACAGAAAATAGGAAGGTGCATTTTCATAATAAATCCTAGTCATGGACACTGTAACATACCTTATTAAGCTAACATATTATAATTTTTAGACTTGGACATATACAAGTCAAAATAACTAAACTATACACATTTAGTAATTTCAATGGTATCAAAAGTCAAACACTACATCAATTGGTAAAGTACTTGCTTGGCAAACCTGAGAACCTGAGTTCTACCTACAAAATTCATATGAAAATGCCAGTACTACCATACTATCATACTATCATACTATGGTATGATAATAACTCCATGGCTGAGGAGTTGGCCAAGGAAAGAACCACAGGACTCACTTGTCAGGTAATCTGTCATAACTGTTGAGCTTCAGGTCAGTGAGAAATCCTGTTCAAAGGGGATATGTAACATTTCCCAAATTACCATGTTGGTCGTTTGCCTTCACAGTATTCCCCCACATACACAAACAAGCATGTGCAAAGACAAACACTAGACACATGCATAAATAAAAGTGATTCCAAATAGATGATAATGAATTCTATAACTGCTGTCTTTAATTTAAAAATACATTTAATTTAAAATATTCTTTTCTTTTTAGAATGTATTTTGATGATATTTCTTCTTATCTGCCAAACCTTCCAGATCTTAAATGTCTTTTGGTCTATTACATTATCCTAATTACCTTCATTTAATTATGTACACATAAACACAAACATAAAATCATCACTACAGTCAACAATGTGAAGAATAGCTTGTCATTTGCTAGATGTAGTGAGTTTCAAATTTGATCCAGACCATGCTTTTGTCCAAATAGTGTACACACCTTCCTACTTGTTTTCAGCTTAGAGATGTTATCTTCCATCCCATTTTTTGTTTCACAACCAGTGCTTCTTCTGATTCCATGTTCCTATACATATTGCCTAAACTATTTCTCTTTGAAAGGCTTCTGTCTGTCTCCTTTGAAGAAAGAACACTGTGGTTCAAAATATGAGTCAGGATTGCAGAATGTGTTCTGGCGTCAGTCTCTGAGAACCTTTGCACCCCGCTCTACAGGATCTTAGATTTGCCTCACACCGGTTGTGTCTAGGAACACATTTATGCATGATTTCTTAAAAAAGGAAATATGGTACCCCAGGTTTAAAAAAAGGTGCTCTATTTCTGGAACCTAAATGAATTAACTGAAAATGTAGCAGAAGTATAACAGATGCCCCAGTATGACAAAGTATGGTTAGTAGAAATAAATAAGAGAGAGAGAATCATTGAGTCTTTTTGCTTTTATTTTACTCTCTTTTCTTTAAAAATCATAATGTAGCAGATGAAACTGAAGCTCTGTGATTTCTAAGAGATAAAAAGAAAGAGATGAAAAGAAAGGGTAATATCTAAATCTAGTGTCATTTCTATCCCAAGGCAGGACATCCTGGTGAGAGCAAAAGAAGCTAGAAAAGCCAAAAGAGCAGACATTGCCCAGAGGATGAAATAGTAGACTTGAAGGAGACAGTTGTCTATCAGGACATGACCTTGCATTGATACTAACATGGTTTTGTTAATCAGCATTATCAAACAGGATATCATTCATAACATTTAGGAATTCGTTTCATGATACCAGGCTTAAGAGCCAAACAATCCCAGTGAATCTAATAAATCATCAACTTCCGGAAGCTATTTAGAGACATTTACTCCCTGTATTAAGGACCTTCCATGAAGGACAGTGTATTCAGCCCTACTCAGAACTGTCTGTTCTTTCACCATCCTATAAACACTCTCTTATAATATCCATTGTTTTCCCTTTGTTTTTACATTCTATTTCTTAAGAAGCTTCCCTCCAAAATGGAAGAATTTAATCTGTAATGAAACTGCTACACAACGAAAGATAATAAAAATGCCCCTTAAAACAATAATTTAGAGCCCCCCAAGCCTCAGTCAAAAGCTCTTTGGCTCTCTGTCCAAATAATATAGATAGAACAGTCTCAAATGTATTAGAAATGGAAATGTCAAGTCCTATTCATGTGGGGCTATAGTATCAGGGACAAAGACCACTCAGTGATCTACTAATGCACACAAGTTCCTGGTATATGCATGTGCTGAGTCACACAGCTTTGGTGATTCAAGAGTCCAGGCATGTCTATGACTTCATTGATTAAGAGCACAGCACCATTGTATCAGTGGTGCTGAGTTCTCATTTGAAGAAGAAACTGGAGCACAGTTCTTTGCCAAAATCATTTAAGTCAGAAAAACTCAGACTAGGACATAGGTTCGGGACACACAAGCAGACTGAATTTGCTTCACGTGTAGATATCTTCATGGCTGAGCAGTAGGTAGCTTGCTTCTTCCTTGTCAAGATGTAAGTGAAAAGCACTAAGAACACAGTCTCATATAATAAAGCAAGGACAGGGATGGAGTATCTTATATTTACCTGGCAAGGTAACTGTCTTAGGTGGAGTTTCATTGCTCCTAAGAGACGCCATGAACGAGGCAACTCTTATACAGGACAACATTTAATTGAAGTTGACTTACAGTATCAGGTTCAGTCCATTATCAACATGGTGGGAAGCATAGCACTGAGCAGAACAGCTAGACATAGTGCTGGAGAAGGAACTAAGTCATCTGAAGACAACAAGGAGACTCTTTCCTACACTGGATAAAGCTTGAGGGGATTTAAGACCTCAAGGCCCAGCTTCTCCAGTGACACACTTCCTCTAACAAGGCCACACCAACTCCAACAAGGCCATACCTCCCAATAGTGCCACTCCCTGTGAATCAAGTATTCAAACATATGAGTCTATTAAAAAACCACTAAAGAAGCCTAGGGCAACATATCAAATTAGCTGTATGACTAGCTATAGGCAAGCCAAATGTCTCCTATTCATGCAGGGGTACATAATGGTGTGAATGTACCACAGAGGCAATCAGAGTACATCCTAATTGTTAAGTATTTTGATTTTGGTGTTCTATATTTCTTCATATAAATATGAATATGAAATATTAACCTTTCTTAAAGATAGGTTTTTCTATAGCTTTTGGTGAATATCATATTGACAAGTAATTTGCATAGTGTCTAAAATGCACAGTTATAGCACAATTAATTTAAAAACATTCTCATAGTCCACTCAACCCAAAACACTCCATACCCCCTTGTAGTAAAACTCTTCTCTCTGCCATTCAGCCCTCAACAAACACATATCTATGTTACATGTCTAAAGACCTGCTTGTTCTAAAAATGTTAGCATAAATAAAATGGTGCAGTAGGTTGTATTTTTGTGATTTGTTTCCTTCATTCTATCCAAAACTTGGTGTCAAATGACTCAGCTCCCCAAGCCTCCTTCAGGTGAATGATGTATAGTATTTGGACTCACAGGTCATGTTTATCCATTTCTCAATGTGAGTTGCTTCCAGTTTGTAGCTGTTGTGAGTAATTAAACAATATTTACAAATCTGCACATAAATCTTTATGCAGATTAGTGTTCAATCTTTGTTGTATAAAAAAGATGACCTCTGGACCATGTTGTAGCTATGGTTATAGTTTTGAGGAAATGTCAGGCTTCTGTCCAAGTGACTGATCTTTTTCATATTCTCGCAGTACTATGTGAGGCCTCTGACTTCTATGTAAATGTTCCAAGATATATTATTTGCTTTTCTTGGTTGTTTTATAGATTGTAAGATGGATATTAAATTCTATCTCTCTGGAAACTTCACTTGAGTTACACAGATAGCTAATTATTTTAACAAAGTAGTTATGCATGAAAAAATATGTTGAAATACTTTTCCTATTTAACTACATTTATGTAAGGTTGTAATTTGTTAGCTTTTAAAAATACCATTGGTGCTGCATTGTGTACGAAGATAGAGATAGGAAAATACTGTTCTATAGAAAACCCAATGAACTTTAAGTGGTTCCTTGGATATTTATAACTCATAAGGTCTCTGTTTAACTGATAACTCTCTTGCCTGGATACATTAATGTATGAGGAAATCATGGATATTCACTGTCAATATTCTATATTCCAATTGATACTTCACTAAATCCATGTTTAAAACATGTGTAAAGTTAGAGAGTAGGAGAGAAAGAATAACAAGCAAATAGTAATCAAAACAGAAAACCAAGCAGCTGATGATAGATCTGGCCTCTTAGTATGGAATAAGGAAAGATAATAATAAGCAGAAACAAACACTTTAGAATACAATGTGCCTCAGAAAATTATATGTTTAAAAATGGATTCTTTGTGTCTAGTTCTCTGGGGTAATTTTTTTCTTTATGATTTTAGAAGAAATAAAAAAAAACAAAATAAAACAAAAAACAAAATAGACACCTGTCAACCTTTTGTTTGTTTTAATGGTTTGGCAAGAGGCAATGAACAGGAACCTTTTCATCCTTCGAAGAATCTTTCAGACTTCAGAATTTCTCTCCTTTTGTAGTGGAACTCATTCTTCCCAGGTTGAAACCCCTTCCAAGGCTAAGGTCCACCTCTGCAGTTTGTGAAGGTTAGGAATGGGGCAGTATAGCGATTTTTCATCTTGAAAAGCATTTAGAGGATTGTATACTTCTCAGCTGTGATTGAAAGCACCAGCTCTGTATAAAGGTCTATGATATAAAGAACACAGTTTGCCTTCTTTGAGATAGAGTTACTGAAAGAGACAATCTGTTACCATGAAAATATATGGAGAAATTATAGAGCAGAAAGGAGAGCCTGGAGCTGCCTGTGATGGGGATGTCACTTATTCCATGATATTCTGATGCACAAGATGTGATTGAAGATAAAGTGACCTCACATCAGGAAGGATGGGAGTGCTTGTTCTTTCTTTGTTTCTTTATTGTACAAGCTTTTACTTATTTCTCTTTCAATGAATTACAAATTGAATGAATATAAAATTAAGATCTCTGGATTTATGTTACATGGTTGACTTTTTTTTTTTTTTTTTTTTTTTGGTTTTTTGAGACAGGGTTTCTCTGTGTAACCCTGGCTGTCCTGGAACTCACTCTGTAGACCAGGCTGGCCTCGAACTCAGAAATCTGCCTGCCTCTGCCTCCCAAGTGCTGGGAAAAGTGTGTGCCACCACCGCCAGGCCCATGGTTGACTTACAGTTTGTAAAGTTGCAATTCAAAGATAATTATAAGAATTTGTGTTATTATTGTTTTTCTAATCTACTATAGATAATATTGTCCATATAACATTATATTAAAATTTGAAATGCATAATTTTCTGTAATAGTCTTTTAAATTTAACTTTGTTGTTCTGTGAATTTTAAATATATAATAGTTGTTAAGATATCCCTGTGTGCTCACAGTTCATTGAAAAGTCAGAACACATAGAAACTTTTATATAATTATAATAACCTGAAGAAGGACATGTTATTTTACATAGTTTGGAAAATTATGATAAGAAAACTTAAAAACAATTAAGAATGTAGTGATCCCTAACTTAAAGAAATAGAGTCATATACAGAGAGAATAATTCCAGAAGAAAGCTAAAGCTTGGAAAAGGAGCACATGATATACTCTACATAGATATTCTGCTGACCATAAAGTAGTATAGAGGAAACTAATATTTCTGGATCCTATACATATAATTTAGAGAAAAAATGCATTTTGTTTGAATATTCAATTATTATGAACTCCTGAGTAGTTTTTAGTGATGCTTGAACAAATACTATTCTCCTTGGATTTTATAAAAAACAGAATTAATAAGAAATGTTTCTTTTACTTATGTTACAACACCTTCATTTACAATATTTTCTATAGTTTAATTTTCAATAGTACTTTAAATTCATATTACCTACAAAGGCTCAGTATAAATCTGTACTGTGAAATAAAATCACTTAAATGATCTACACTAATATTTATTCAATTTTTATTAGATATTTTTATTCACATGTCATATGATATCTCTTTTCCCAGTTTCCCCTCCAAGAAAAAGAAAAAAAAAACAAAAAACAAAAACAAACAAACAAAACTGTGTTCCCTACCCCCTCCCCCTGTTCACAAACCCACCCTTTCCAGCTTCCTGGACCTGGCATTCCCCTACACTGGGGCATAGAATATTCACAGGACCAAGGGCCTCTCCTGCCCTTGATGACTGACTAGGCCATCCTCTGCTATACATATGCTGCTGGAGCCATTAGTCCCACCATGTGTACTCTTTGGTTGGTGGATTAGTCCCTGGGAGATCTGAGGGTACTAGTTAATTCATTCTGTTGTTCGTCCTAAGGGGCTGAATACCGTTCAGCACCTTGGGTCCTTTCTCTACCTCCTTCTTTGGGTACCCTGTCCTCAGTCCAATGGATGGCTGTGAGTCTCTTCTTCTGTATTAGTGGGGCACTGTCAGAGCATCGCAGGAGGCAGCTATATCAGGCTCCTGTCAGCCAGTACTTGCTGGCATCCACAATAGTGCCTGGGTTTGGTGACTGCATATGGGAAGGATTCCCAGGCAGAGCAGTCTCTGGATTGTCCTTCCTTCAGTCCTTGCTCCATATTTTGTCTCTGCAACTCCTTCCATGGGTGTTTTGTTCCCCTTTTAAGAAGAAATGAAGTGTCCACACTTTGATCTTCCTTCTTCTTGAGCTTCTTGTGGTTTGTGGATTGTAAGGTGGAAAAAATTGAAGTGGAAGAATAGATTATCATATGTGAGGATAAACTCATCATTTGGCTGGTCACTAGTGTTATATGCTTTAGTCTGTAGCAGCAAAAACTCTAAGACCCAAGTTTCTAGGAGAATATACTAAGAAATACTATGCATTTCATCACAGTTATTAACGATGTTTACAGAAGTGACAGGACTAAGATCATTCATTTTACAACAAATCCTGATTAATAACCTCAGCATTGTGCAACCCTCAAGATGTCCCTGAAAATGAAGTGGAAGGATAAGATAGATGGTGTTGAAATTTCAGGGACTCACTTGTCCTCTTAAAAGAACACAGGTCACCAATAAGGAAGTAAACATATACATGAATGAATAAGCATACAATAACACACAATCTTTTGCATGAAACAGCTTTATAAAACTTTTCAAATTTATAAAAATTTTGGGGATTGATTTTGAAAAATGAATATGAAATTTAGCAGCACAACAGACATGATAAGGTCAAGAATAAATGTAGAATCACATCATAGTTGTAGCTGTCACTTGACAGGGGACAATAGGTATAGAGTACAAATTGAAACTTTGTTCTTGGTTTTCCTCTATTAAAAAACTCATGTCATGTATATAATACATGCTAGAGTAACAATATTTAAAAGGAATCAGTATATTAAACACAGTGTTAATTAATCAAAACAGTAAATACAGTAACAATAATTTGAAAGGAATAAAAGCAAAGAGAAGGGGGAAATGTAGTTAGCTTACAATCTCAAAAAAATATCATGTCTATGTTGAGTGACTACATGGAATCTGAATTCTGGATCTTGTTGACTCTTTTTTGTAAACAAAACAATCTATATTTCTTATTTTATTAGATATTTTCTTTATTTACATTTCAAATGTTTTCCCCTTTCCTGTTTTCCCCTCCAAAAAACTTCCTATTCCTTCCCCCTTCCTCCTGTCCACCAACCCACCCTCTCCCACTTCCTGGCCCTGGCATTCCCCTACACTGGGCCATATAGCTTTCTCAGGACTAAGGGCCTCTCCTCCCAGTGATTACTGACTAGGCCATCCTCTGCTATATATGCAGCTAGAGCCATGAGTCCCACCATGTGTACTCTTTGGTTGCTGGTTTAATCCCTATGAGCTCTTGGGATACTGGTTAGTTCATATTGTTGTTCCTCCTATGGGGCTGCAAACACCTTCAGCTCCTTGGTTCCTTTCTCTAGCTCCTCCATTGGGTGCCCTGTGCTCAGTCCAATGGATGGCTGTGAACACCCACTTCTGTATTAGTTAGGCACTTTTGAAAATCTATATTTCAAAAGCATCAATGGAAAATTCATCCTCTTGTAGGAATAATTATTAATCTTTTGAAAAGACAAACTTGGATGATATACTTTTCCATGTTATAAAAGAAAAAGAACTTGAATATTGACTAGGAAATTTTAATTATTTCAATTGTACTTTTATTAAGGTACAACACTAGTGGACTTGTGTGTTAGTCTGAATATTTCTCAGTTTGGAACGGGTAATTCCAAAGTTTTGATATTTTTGCTAGTGTTAGACATTATGCTGAATGCCTATCTGGGGAGCTCCAATTTGCTTGACCATCTAACTACTTACATTAGTGGTTCATTAGAAAAAACTAATCCTTGGCACATGTCCATTTCATATTGAGTTTGTATTGTAATATGTGAAGGTGTACCTCAGTTGAGGTCAGCAGTATCCAGAGCTCCTTTATTGCTGACTTGGTTGTAGGAGAGTGTTAAAGCAATTTTGTAGGTAGTGATTTCTTCTTTACCTCAGATAGCTTCCAAATAAATGAGACAGAGAATCGAGGGTTATTTTGATAACCCTTCTAACACAATATCTAAATAATTGTTCTATTTTTAACTCTCTAAGCTAATGTGGCTATATCTCAGCCAAAATCCCCAATATGCTTGTGTATTAATACTGATTTGGCTCTCTCTACTCTAGTTCTTTCCCATGGTGTCCCCAGACCCCTCCATGTGGTGAATCCCCTCTTACTCTCTTTCTGCTTTTGCCTGGCTGGGATCACAAGTCCCACTGTATTCTCTCCCCTGCTTAGATATTGGCTGAACAGTTTTTTATTGACAAACTAGAAAACAATGGAGAGAACTGTTTACATAAACTTGAAACAAGAGATTCTTAAAATAACCATTACAATGTCATGTCTGTATTGCAACCAGATATAGGGGCAGATAAATCAGCATTTGACTAATACAAGGGTAATCTTTCCATAGTGCAAAATAATATTATGCTACTGTGGAGAAGAGAGAATTTTCTTGACCTAATGATGATTTCAGCTCATTGGCAGCATATATTGATTTTCAGTCTTTGTTTACTTTGTAATTTCTGATTCATTCCATGAATAATCCTCATTGCAGAAAGATGTCTAATAGTTCTTCTATGACTCAGACTGTAATAATTACAACCTTCCTTCACCATTCACACAATATTTAAGAGTACCTATTGAAATACCACATAAAAATCTTGATTATTTAGAGAAAATCATCAGGAAAGATTCTTGTGCTTCAGGGCACAGTTCATATAATGAATGTTCCTGTGGACGATTCCTAGGTATTAAATTCTTTACTGAGATTTTGTCTTTCCTTCAGCTCATTCTAATTTTTCCTTCTAAGTTATAAGAAGTATCTGTGCTGCTCACCGGATATCAACTTGATGTCCTTGGTTTTCTCTATATCCTCCACCAACCATCCTAATCCTAGTCTCTGAATAATCACTAAAATCACTCTTCCTCCTATTCCAATTTAATTCCTTAAACAAAAAAGGCAATGACAACAGCCAAAAAAAAAAAAAAAAACAGATAAAGGATTTGTACAACTATGAATAATGAAAATAATGCCAATATATTAATTTGTTCCTTCTTAAAATAAAGTTTTGCCTATATGTCAATATTTGTTAAATGATTTTCCTACAGAATGTTCTTTAGTCTTTTATCTTTTCATTTTTCCATCCTACATAAATTATTCTGTTTAAATAAACCACAGAGTCCTTTTGTTGTTTTTATTGTTTCTGGTTTTATTTTATTTTTTTGTCAAAATGTCACTAGAGTAATCCTAGAAGAGTAAAACTTAATTGAAAATAAAAAATGTCTCTATAAGATTATCCTGTAGGCAAGTCTGTGGAGATATTTCCTTGATTAATGATTGATGTAGGAATTCCCACTCTAAAATAGGTAGTGCTACCATTGAGCAAGTCGTCCTGGGATGTAAAACACACACACACACACACACACACACACATACATCTATGGCTTCTGCTTCAGTTCCTGCTTTCAGGTTCCAATCTTCAGTTTCTAGCCTGACTTCTTTCTGTTAGACCTTGGAATTTTAAACTGTCTTCTGTCTTCCAAGTTGCTTTTTTTCATGGTCTTAATCACAAAAACAGAAACTAATTAAGACATGAATTATTATCAGGATTCGAGACTTGAGCTTGTGTACAAGGAGGATTGAACTTTATAGTAAAAAAGATGTTGAATGCTCAGAACTCAGTGGATTCTTCTTTGAGAATCTGTAAGAGTGTTGAAAGCAATGCACATGATGGAGGCCTAGCTTATGAAGTTTTAAAATATTTTTTCCATGGTTATTTGTGTGATATTTTGTATTAAGCCTATATGGTTATTCTGATCAGCTGGAATTATCAAGGGACTACTATCACAAAGACAAAAATCCTCTGTGAAATATTTCTTCAGAGTCATCACACAGACACATCCAAGTTTGCAACTTGTGCTGGTAGGTACACTTTGGCTATGTGTAAGAGAGCTCATAGATAGGTGTTGGTTTTGGAAGAATGAAAGGGTAAAGGAGAGTAGCTAACATTTGACTTTGTGAGACACTAGGAGAGGCCATTGCTAAAGGTAGAGCCTCAGTTTCAATAGAAGCCTCAAAGTTAAAAGAGATCATGAAGTAAAGTTAAGGCTTAGCACCAGGAGGCAGGAGCTAAGTCTCCAAGAACAGCTCAAGAGAAGCTATTGATAAAGGCTCATTACAGTTGAAGTGAAAACTCCAGCATTTAAGGAAACACCAATATCATGGGATTACAGCCAAGAACAGAAGCTGCTATGTGGTAGAGTTTGCCTGTGCTATGAGACACCCTATGTGTGCTGTGGATATAGAACCAGAGAGGTGGGGCAGCTCAAACTCTTAGGAGACCAACGATCCTGAGTACCCGAAGTTGAGCTTTAGTTTCACTTTAGTTTGAATGTAACTGTGTCTTAGGTCTTTATTCTTGTAATAAATTAATTTGCTATGTGGTTCTACAGAAACTCAAAGTTATGAGAGCTTGAATACTTAAGAGATATTTTAAGCATTTAAATTGACTTTGGTTATTTTAAAGAGATTTTTACGTGTTTAGATTTTTTTTCAGAATATAGACCATTTAAAGGTATTTATGTTATATATTGTGATATAGATACTTATTTGAGATCTTGAGGATAAAGATTGGGGAAGGATGTAATTGAATAGTAACATGCTTGTGCATCAGGTTGACAAGGGTCAATTGTCTTGATTGTTTTCAGAGTTTGTCAACTACAGGAGAGGTAATCATACTTTTGTTTGTTGGTATAATTTGTATCTGTAAATTCTCAGAACAAACACTGCTTAATCACAGATTTGGGAAAATTGAATTTAAAAAGTGAATAAAGATGGAAAATTCAGATATCCAACTTTATGGTAATTAAGGCAACTCTGGGTCGAGGTACATGACACGGGATCAGCTTGTGCTCACTGAATTGGGACCAAGAAAAATCTTTGTGTGGTTGGTTCAGTTCCACTGCTGTTTTGCTTTAGAGAGATGATTCTGTCCTTAGTTTATCTAACAGCCAGAAGTTCTAGCTCTAAAATCCTTTGGGAAATTCATAAAAGTTCAACAATGGATTTAGTGATCAGGGAATACAGAGAGTAGAGAACTCTAAACCCAACACTACTTAATGAAGTTAAGCAGGTCTGTCCTTTGTTTTACAACTATTGTCAATGTGGGGTTCTGCACTCCTTTTATTTGTATTTCTCTCTGGAAGAGAGCTGGGCATCTGATTCTGAAATAAAGCATCCAGGTGTGTTCAGGTTCACATCACTAGTTCCAGAGTTGTTTGATTATTTACTTTAGTATGGTGGGACTCATGGCTCCAGCAGCATATGTATAGCAGAGGATGGCCTTGTTGGTCATCAATGGGAGGAGAGGCCCTTGGCCCTGTGAAGGTTCTGTGCCCCAGTGTAGGGTAATGCCAGGGCCAGTAAGCAGGAGGGGCTGGGGTGTTGAACAGGGGGATGGAAGAGGGAATAGGGGTTTGTTTTAGTTTTTGTTTATTTTATTTTATTTTATTTTATTTTATTTTATTTTATTTTTTTGGAGGGGAACCTAGGAAAGGAGATACTGTAAATAAAGAAGATATCTAATTAAAAAAAAAAAAGAAGTCTGGGGAGTAGCCTTTAGTTCAGTGACCTTAGCTGTGCTGAGGTGGGCTTGTAATGTACCTGTAGTTCCAGGTGATGAGTTTGTCACTAGCATGAGTTTGTGATTGGCAGGGGAAAAAAGAACAGTAGACAAGAAGGTCCAATGTTACCCCAATTTTCTCCTCCTTTAGGAACATATTGTGTTTTACTGTAAATTTTTCTCTCTTAAAGCAAATATTGTCACCAAAATTTCTGTGAAAAAAAGTTAAGTTTGTTTTCAGTTTCTTAGCTAACCATATGCAACAAATATCTGTTTAAAAATGATCCATCTGATTTTTACATCATAGAAGCAATAATGTATACTTCTCGAAAGAGATTTTCAGTAATTGATAAGTAATGGAGAAATTTGAATTTTGACATTAATGTAGGCATTTTAAATTTTTTCCTTTTTACAAACATCAAGCCCTAGAAACCAAGGTTTTATGATTTATTGATTATCCAGATCTCCTTGCCTGACTTTATTATCATTGCTTTTATAATTTTATTTTACAGACACATACAGACATGTGTCAAATGTGTTTGTGCATGATCATTTTTATTTGTATATGGGTCAACATAATATTATTACTTTGGGGAGTAGCTAAACGAGTTTTCGACCTCAATGACTAAAGACACTCATGTAAGGTTAAATGACCATTTATTTTCCTTGTTTCTATTTCCTTATTTCTATCCTTTTCTATTTACCTAGTTATTTATATCGATCAACAGATGCAATTATTGACCGGTAACATAATATAAATATTTGAAACATGAATTTGCATAAATTAATAGTAATTTATTTTTAAAATTAAAACAGAATTCCAAGTCTGAGCACTCTCTCATTATTTTAAGTGTGCTTAGGAGCAATTAATATAATGAAGTACTGAGGATCTCTAATCATATATTTAAATAACCTGAAGCACCTTGAATGACAATCATTTTCTAACTGCTATAACCACTTTGTCATTCACAGTGTTTATTCTCATGATATTATCATGGAGCTATAATTGATACTAATCAACATTACTGAAATGGGAATGTGGACACATAACTGCACATGAAAACAATCAATCATTAACTCTGAGCTTCAGAAAAATCCACATTTTCCTTGAGTTATACAAATAGTACAGCAAAGAGGTTGGTTTGTGACAGAAACACTTTAATCCCTCACAGTATTTGATCAGAGAAGTCAAAAACCATTGTGTTATCAGACTCATGCTCCTGAAGACTCTAGAAGATAACATTTTCTTGCCTACCTCATGTTCTGCTGGTTCCAAGTGTTAAATTGTCTTAAGATTGTCTGCTCTCACAAGGCTTTCTATTCTGCAGTTGCCTCTTTTTACTCTGTTTCTCTAATAGGGACTCCTAGTCTAGGAAACTTTGGGAGTCAACCAGTCAAAAATCATCATCTTTAAAGCATTTTCAATTTATCATTAGTATGTATTTCTTCTGTCTAAATAAGATCACGTTCATGAGATCCATGTATACAAATTTCTTTCAATGAACACTATCACTACATACAATACACATGGTGTAGACCACTTATGCATATACGTATATGAAGTGATCGCTTTTATGTTCAAACTTTCTCTGTACTACAAGAGAAGCTAGTCTCTAGTCTCTGAATGACTTTGGAGTGAGATCTGTGAACCTAAAAAAACAATATGTACCTCAAAACTAATAAGATAACTTATTCTGGACTTAAATATGAGTGATCATAACCTAGCATGAGAATGTGAATTCATATTGCCTACTATACCATAATCCAATGTGGAAATGATTTCCTGGAAGTTTATGGTCATACAGCTAAAGAAAGTATTACATATGATATTTTTCAAAAACATTGTTGAGAGTGTAAGATATGGTGGGTCTCACCAAAACAGGGAATTGTTCTTTGTAGGTTTCTCATGCCATCTAATGAGATTATTATTGTATAGATTAGTAGAAGCTAATGTTCTTTTAAGTTGCTATATTTCAAAAGTTTATCTTATAGTCATATGAATGCTAGTTCAGACATAAGAATGAACAATGAGTGCTTATGAAAGAACATAAGATTTCCTTACGTACTTTGACTCTGGACCAGAAACTGAAGTCTCCATAAACAAGATGTTATGCATGAAAATGCCTTATTTGTTAGTCCCCATTAAAGAATCATCAAGATCAGGAATGATGAACCAGATATTTTCCAAACAAAATAGCATTTTTACAAGTAACTAGTACCCTCAGAGCTCCCAGGGACCCAACCACCAATCAAGGACTATACAGGGTGGGATTGAAGATACTGGAAGCAGGTATATAGTAGAGGATTGCAAATTCAATCATCAATAGGAGTAAAGGACCTCGGCCTTGTGAAGGTTTTGTGCCCCAGTGTAGGGGAATGCCAGGGCCAATAAGTGGGAGAGGGTGGGGTGGCAGACATGGGGAAGGGGGAGGCAAAAGGGGTTTGTTCTTGCTTTTGTTTGTTTGTTTGTTTGGTTTTTTTTGGAGGGGAAGATGGGAAAGGGAAAATGTACATGTAAATAAAGAAAATACCTAATTAAAAAAAATAAATAAATAAAACTAACACCATTGGGAATACTAGCAAATACCATATACCGTCTACACACTTATATACTTAAGCCATTGTTATTTACAAAGCTATTAATACTGGACTGTCCCATAACCGAGTATATAATACCTAAATTCTAGTAATATTGTCAAAAGTACTTTTATGAAGCAAGATAATTCATTTGATTTTAGGATTATTTACATCTAAATTTGAAGTTAATACTAAATGTGCTATATTTTTATTCCAAAAGAACACTGGCATGATTATTTTCACAAAATGTTGCTGAACTAGTAAAGTTTCTGAAACAAATGATATGTTGATTATTTTATTCTCAATAATGAAAGCATTGATAAACTTATCACACATGCTATGATCTTTCCAAATAATTCTCATCCAACTAAGCATGCATTTTAGTTGGAGTAATTTCCCATAGGTATAATAAATGCATGGATCAGATCTAACTCAGAAATATAGAAAACATGTAACATTCACTCTGATCACATTTCTGTTCCTGTAGTGCAACAATAGATGCTAGAAAATAAAATTGCAGGACACAAAACTCAGGTGTCAACTTGTCACCATGTTACATTTAAAGTAGTTATTAAAACCATTATGCTATCAACTTGTGAAGTTTAGATACACCAAATATAGCAACCTGGTTTAATTGCTTACCATTTTATTTTGAGTGAAAGGAAGGAGGGGAGAAAGGTCGATGAGACTATATGTTTGAAAGATTTGCACAAAGGACGTTTTTAAAGATCAGAATGCAGTGAACAACACAATTCTCAGCGTGAAGAACTGATAAATAGAAATTTTTCATT